>JASTWL010001618.1:0-29893 GCA_035220575.1 Temnothorax rugatulus | reverse complement strand
GACCAACGGAGTTTCGGCAGGTTACCTGCCGTGTTATGATTTTTACGAGGGCAAACGTGTTTTCGGAAGGTAAAAGTGAAATTTTCTGCGCGTGGAAATTTTGTAATATCTTGAATATTATTGTATCACCGAATCTCAAAGTAAGTGATTATAAAGAGTAATGCATGCTGAACACGAATCCAGTGTAGTTTTTTTCATTATCGTTGATGTCTAATATTTCGTGGGCGATCAAACCTGAAACTTATGTTTGGGGCTTATCCGCCAGTAAGCACCCGGGGCTGGTCCGCCAGTCTCGTCACTGTGGCGTGCCGGGCGCACGACTTCAGCTCACGGCGATTTCAGGTTAGGTTTCCCTCGAGCGTGATTCTGTCTTCCCTTGCACGTGCGTCAGTTTGTATAGGAAGGAAATGGTACGCACGTTTCGTCGCAAAACGACCCCCGTCGACAAGGAGCAACTCAAGAAGGCAGTTCTTGCGGTGAGAAAAGATAAAATGAGCGCTTACGCAACCGCAAAACAATTCGATGTCCGGAGAACCACGTTGAACGACTTGAAAAAAATGCCACATAAACAGAACCGCAGCCTTCGACGAGCAGTGGGCGTAAATCGAAATCAAGGAAGCAGCAGCGGTCGGATTCTGACGAAGACTTGGATAATACGTGCTGCGTGTGCTCAGAGAAGTTGACAATAAACAGAGCATATGGGAAACAGTGCATTGCGTGCGAGCGTAGGGCACACAACACATGCGTGCGCTTGTCAGGATCTGTATTCATGTGCCTAAATTGTTTTATGGAATAAGTAAAAAAAATGTTTCGCATAAAATTTTTAATAAATTTTTATATTTTTCTCTTAAAAAACAATTATTAAAATGTATCCTATCATTTTTCAGGATTAGATGTACGTATATGTATTAAAAATGCAGTGTGGCGGATTAGCCCCGGGGGGGTGGCGGTTCAACCCCGGCATTTTTGAGATTTCAATTTTTCCACCGTTGTCGTTTTTGCTCTATACCGGTTAAACAAAGCAACATAGATAAAAATTTCCTACATAAATTTTGTAGCTAAAGGTTCACTCTTTACAGTGGTATACCACATTTAACTAAAATTATTTATTTTGTTGTTAAAAATCGGCACCGAAAAAAAACTGGCGGTTTAGCCCCGGTCTCCCCTACATGCGAGGTGTCACGGCGATAGAACCCGAATGATTGCCGAAATTCGCTCCCATCCCTTACGAAAAAGACCGACGGGCGGGGGATTGTAATCTGTGTTATCCAAACACTACAATAATTACAGAAAAATATTACAATAATCACACACAAATATTACAATAAGTTGTCCACCGTAATACTTGTATTACAATAATTACATGAGTATGGTTCGTCGAATGTAATATTTTCGTGCGGGATTACAATAACTACATGGATTACAATTCTCCGCCGGTCGGTCTTTTTCGTAAGGGATGCTATGCCATCTTAGTGAACCATTGGTTGATCCACCGCCAAGGTATTTTTATCACAAATCTCGCTTTATAATGTTTTTCCTACTTATTTAAAAGATATTAATCTTCATTATGATCGAATATTATTCTCATTTATAGATATAATCAAGGAACCGGGAAGATCATTTGCCATGTGTCTGGTACATTTGGAAAGGCCGGATGGGCACTACCATCGATGGATATAGAGCATCCGTTGACGGTGGACGGTGTGGTTTGCGTATTTCTTCTTGGAGGGTCAAGTGTGCCCTAAACTGAAACTATTTGTTCCGTCGCTGCTGACGACACCTGAGAGCATCACAAAGTCATGGGCCAGGTAAATCGTTATTCTATCTCCTTTCGATTTCACATTGATTCATCGAATAGATTACATCAATTGAATACGATTTTTTCAGTTTATACATATATATATATATATATATATATATATATATATATATATATATATATAAACATAACAATATTATTATATAATTACAACTTTATGATAATAATATATATATTTATATAGCTAATTTTGCATATTGTTTCGCGATTAACGTTGGAATGTTTTAATTTTAGTTCTGTTGTCAGCTTACCAGAAGTGGCTGCCGGAATCCGCGCACGCAAAAATGGCACAGATATGGCCGCCTTTGTAATTAATAGCGTTTTCGATTGAAGCGGATTTGATCGACCCGAGATCGATTAATGACGTCACACGTTCTGCCTCGGGTTACTAGGGATTCATCGGAATATCAACCCATGTTCGACCCATAAACAATCCGCTATAATCGAAAATAAATATTACAATATCCAGGAAAATAATATTATATTATCCAGGAAGTGTCATGTAAGTTCAATATTTAATATTCTGTACGATAAAAATATTTTAAAGAATATTTGACGAAGTATTTATGTTATTGTATTGGGAAAAGAAAATTAGGTTAGATTAGATATGCTTTAGGTTAGATATGCTTTTCTGATGTAAATATTGTATGTAAATATATATTAATAATAAAATGTTTTTTTTACAGATATTGAACCATGTTAGTAAAAAGGATTATCTATGATAATAATAAAACAATTCAAAATAATGAAGGCATTTTATGTGAAATTAGAAATGATAAAGGTTAGAGTAAGATAATTGCAAACGTAATATATATAACAACATTATATCTCGCAATAATTAAAAATCGTAGTATTATAAACTAAACATCTGTTTTTGTTTTAGGTGAAACTGAAATGAAATTTATTTCCACAACCTATTTGGAATCTTAATCAATAGGTCTTATGTTTAATGAATTTGATGACTCGGCATCAACATCATCATTAGGTAAATTTATTAATTAATATTTTATTAATTAATCTTTGTATTAGTCAATTTGCTTATTATAAGTATATAAATTTTTTAGTTAATTTTTATTAAATTTTATTATAATAAAATAGGTATATGATATTTTTTTCCTAGGTACAAAGAATAGAGAAACCTGTAATATTCAATGCGACAAAGAAAATGAAAATAGTTACATCATTATCAATCAGACACATAAATGGAATGAAAAAGAAACAAAGGGTGTTTACGATAATTCGAGTACGAGTTAGTTCCACTAGGGCCGAAATATACGATAGGCACAACCATCTAATATCATCATACTTTATGACAACTCAATGCTGTCTTGAGGTGCCACTGAGTTGAGTTGAGTTAGGTTACTTGGCAGCAATAACACTGAAGGTACAATATAAATAATTTTATAAAATTTTTTCAAATTGAAACATTTAATTATAATTCTAACCTATTTATGAAATCTGATTTTAATAGGTTTTATAGAGAAAATGTCTGCAAATACAGAAACATGTACGACACAAACAAACGATGTTGGTATGTATATGTCTTCTTAATAAATATAATTATATATAAGTTTATTATTGTGTTTTTAAATAGTAAATATATTTTTTAATTTAGTTAACAGCAGAGTCCAGTGGACCGATGCTATGATAAAGCTACTATTAGCAGAAGTCCAGATACACAAAGAATCTAGTTCACTGAATAAACAAGTATGGAAAAGAATTGCTGAATCCATTAATACTCATGGGTACAATTTAACTGCAGATAACTGTTATATTAAATGGACTGGAATGAAGAAAAAGTATAAAACTATTAAAGATGCAAAGAATCAAACTGGTACAGGAAAACAAGCTTGGGAGTACTTTGATATTCTGAATGACATCTTAGGAAGAAATCCTGCTGTTGCACCATTGTCTATTGCATCAAATATACGTGGTTTCATAATAAATAACAATTCATCTGATGAGGAACAATGTAAAGAAAACGAACAAAATGAAATGAATATCGCATCAACATCGACTAACATTTTACAGAACAGACGAATAAGAAAAAGAAAATCTAAAACATCTGTTTGGATGGAAGAATTAATAAAACAGAGAGAAAAGCATCATGAAGAAAATTATAGGGGAGACCGGGGCTAGACCGCTAACGGGGTAAATCCGCAAAATCAAATATCTCGGAACCTGTATATTGTGCGAACTCGCTATTAACATTGTAAACGCTGCTTATGGTACCCATGTGACCAACGGAGTTTCGGCAGGTTACCTGCCGTGTTATGATTTTTACGAGGGCAAACGTGTTTTCGGAAGGTGAAAGTGAAATTTTCTGCGCGTGGAAATTTTGTAATATCTTGAATATTATTGTATCACCGAATCTCAAAGTAAGTGATTATAAAGAGTAATGCATGCTGAACACGAATCCAGTGTAGTTTTTTCATTATCGTTGATGTCTAATATTTCGTGGGCGATCAAACCTGAAACTTATGTTTGGGGCTTATCCGCTAGTGAGCACCCGGGGCTGGTCCGCTAGTCTCGTCAGTGTGGCGCGCCGGGCGCACGACTTCAGCTCACGGCGATTTCAGGTTAGGTTTCCCTCGAGCGGCGTGATTCTGTCTTCTCTTGCACGTGCGTCAGTTGTATAGGAGGGAAATGGTACGCACGTATCGTCGCAAAATGACTCCCGTCGACAAGGAGCAACTCAAGAAGGCAGTTCTTGCGGTGAAAAAAGATAAAATGAGCGTTTCCGCAGCCGCAAAACAATTAAGAGGCCGGCCCAAAAAAATGCCACACAAACAGAACCGCAGCCTTCGACGAGCAGTGGGCGTAAATCGAAATCAAGGAAGCAGCAGCGGTCGGATTCTGACGAAGACTTGGATAATACGTGCTGCGTGTGCTCAAAGAAGTTGACAAGCAGAGCATATGGGAAACAGTGCATTGCGTGCGAGCGTAGGGCACACAACACATGCGTGCGCTTGTCAGGATCTGTATTCACGTGCCTTGATTGTTTTATGGAATAGGTAAAACAATTATTTTTTAATGTTTCGCATAAAAATTTGAAATAAATTTTTATTTTTCTCTTAAAAAACAATTATTAAAATGTATCCTATCATTTTTCAGGATTAGATGTACGTATATGTATTGAAAATGCAGTGTAACGGATTTACCCCGGGGGGATAACGGTTCAACCCCGGCATTTTTGAGATTTCAATTTTTGCACCGTTGTCGTTTTTGCTCTATACCGGTTAAACAAAGCGACGTAGATAAAAATTTCCTGTATAAATTTTGTAGCTAAAGGTTCACTCTTTACAGTGGTATACCAATTTTAACTTAAATTATTTATTTTGTTGTTAAAAATCGGCACCGAAAAAAAACTAGCGGTCTAGCCCCGGTCTCCCCTACCCAGAGAGAGCGACTTTTATCTTTATTAGAAAAGCGTTATAAAACAGGCTAAAAAGGTATTAATAAAAAACAGAGTATAAGTATAAGTATAAACACGTTATATTTTAGATATTGATGGAAACAATTTATTTTTAGTTATGTTAAGTAAGAAAGTAAATTCTTTATTTAAAAGTACAAAAGATGTGATACTAACATTAATATTGTGAAATGTAAGTTGTGTTCATAGAGATTTAGTTTCAGATTGTTTACTTAAAAGTACATTTAGTTACTCTTTTATTACAACAAAATGATCTCTTATGTTTTTGGCAAATATAGTCATATCTTATGTAATTTGAGACTGTCTATATTATAGATAAAAAAAAGGTTATTGTTATTCAATTATTCACATAAGTTTCTATAAAATTGTGTTCCTATAAAAATATATATGTGCATTGTTTAGGATATTAAAATATATATATATTTAATATAACTATATTATACTTAATATCATTGATTCTTTGTTTTGGAACAATTCTGAGTTTATTTTAAAATTATGTCACGTTATATGTTTTGAAGTTACATTTAATAAATATTTTAAATATGATTATATATATATACGTGTATGTATGTATAGGAATGTTGCTAGTTCGTGTATCATCAGCCTCATCTTCCTTTTCATTTCTTTTCCTTTACAATTACATAAAAATTTATATTTATTATGAAATATATCATAATTTTGCTAACATAAAATTTACAATTATTTATGTAAACTTTTTTTTATTCTATTACACTGTTTTATGATTTTTATATTATTTCTATAATCAAATTATGTTTGTTTAACTTTTCTGTATGTACGAGCATATATACAGGATGTTTGATGGTAACTGTTAAGTATACAGTATACATATAAATTTAATCATTTTAAATAAGAAAATTCTGTACTATTTTGCAAGTCACTATGTAAAATTTTGAATTATTATTTACTGAAAATGACCACGTTTAGAGACTTTTATAATTAGTAAAATTACAAATTACTCGACCATTTGTGTACTTGTTTGCAAAATAGTACAGGACATGTTTGTTCAGAATGATTTAACGGTTGTTGAATTTAACGGCAAATTTAAGGTTTTAAATTCAGTATAGTGATGTCTGTTTTATATAAATATATATTTATGATAAGAATGTTCCTTACATGTAAAAACAATTTTATAGTAAATTAGCGATAAAATTTCTTTTTTCTTCTCCATTTCTAAATACGTTATTTTGAATTTCTATTGCGTCATATACATCTTCATCCATAAGTTCATCTTCATTTTCTATGCATATATTATGTAAAATGCAACAAGTCATAATAACTAAGGGTATCATATCTGTATTGTACATGTAAATATATTTTAACTTTCTGAATCGTCCTTTTAATGTTCCAAAAGCACGCTCAATGACTACACGTGTTTTTGAGTGTTTTGTGTTAAACCTTTTTTGTATGTTGTTTAAATGACCGTTATCTCTATATGGAGTTAACATATAACTTGACAGAGGATATGCTGAATCAGCTAAAAGATGGTACTGATTTTGAAAGTACCTATTTTCATCTTGTGTTATTAATGTTCTAATGTCACTTAAACGCCATACTCTTGCGTCGTGAACGCTACCACACATTCCTGTAAAAACATCTATAAATCGTAATTTATAATCACATATTCCTTGTAAAACTATTGAATGATACCCTTTGCGATTAATATAATTTTCAGAATTTTCTATAGGCGCACTTATTGCTATATGGGAACCGTCAATCGCACCAATTACTCCAGGAAAATCATGTAATTTGCGAAATTCTCTTTCAAAGATAGCCATGATGTTCAGGCCATTTAATATATCGGTGGGCATCTTCAGTTAGTAGCATTGCAACCTTAAATACACATTTCCAAACAGTATCCTTCGATATGCCAAATCGATCAGCAACTGATCTGAAAAATTTATATATATGTACACTGAGAAAAAAAATTTTTTAAACGAAGTAAATACATTTACTTAAAATTATTGTTTTTGATTGAAGTAAATATTCATTTTATTTAAATAAAAATATCTAATTCCAAGTAAATATGTGTATTGTATTAAATAAATTATTTTAAGTTATTACATTTTCTACATTTAAGTAAAGATTTCATAAAATACAGAATATTATTTATTAAACAAGTAAACTGTTATTTCAAAATGAGAAATCTAACTTTCTTCACTTTAAAAATTACATCTTAGAAAATGTTTTCTAGAATTAAAATGACAATTTTTTTAGTTGAAAATTATATGCTCTTTGACACCTAATATCTTGTTATAAGTAAACGTTTATTCCTTAACAAGAAAATAAATTTTTTCTATGTAGTAACATTTTTTTAAGAAATAGTGTAATATTTAAAATCTATACGCCAAGAAAATAAATATTTAAATCCAATGAAATAATTTCTTGAGCCATGTAATAAATCATTTTCTTGAATAAAGTATGACTTTTGTGAATTATAACGTTTCCTTTTCTTAATGACAAAATTTTACTTTCTTGAAGAAAATTACTTCTTAGGTGGCTCCTATCAAGGGAATATTTTTTTAAACCAAATAAATATGTTTTTAAATTATTTTTTTCATTTAAATAAATATTCATTCAATTTAAATAAAAATGTACGATATCAGAATCAAAATGACAATTTTTTTAGTTGAAAATTATATGCTCTTTGACACTTAATATCTTGTTATAAATAAACGTTTATTCCTTAACAAGAAAATAATTTTTTTCTATGTAGTAACATTTTTTTAAGAAATAGTGTAATATTTAAAATCTATACGCCAAGAAAATAAATATTTAAATCCAATGAAATAATTTCTTGAGCCATGTAATAAATCATTTTCTTGAATAAAGTATGACTTTTGTGAATTATAACGTTTCCTTTTCTTAATGACAAAATTTTACTTTCTTGAAGAAAATTACTTCTTAGGTGGCTCCTATCAAGGGAATATTTTTTTAAACCAAATAAATATGTTTTTAAATTATTTTTTTCATTTAAATAAATATTCATTCAATTTAAATAAAAATGTACGATATCAGAATCAAAATGACAATTTTTTTAGTTGAAAATTATATGCTCTTTGACACTTAATATCTTGTTATAAGTAAACGTTTATTCCTTAACAAGAAAATAATTTTTTTCTATGTAGTAACATTTTTTTAAGAAATAGTGTAATATTTAAAATTTATACGCCAAGAAAATAAATATTTAAATCCAATGAAATAATTTCTTGAGCCATGTAATAAATCATTTTCTTGAATAAAGTATGACTTTTGTGAATTATAACGTTTCCTTTTCTTAATGACAAAATTTTACTTTCTTGAAGAAAATTACTTCTTAGGTGGCTCCTATCAAGGGAATATTTTTTTAAACCAAATAAATATGTTTTTAAATTATTTTTTTCATTTAAATAAATATTCATTCAATTTAAATAAAAATGTACGATATCAGAATCAAAATGACAATTTTTTTAGTTAAAAATTATATGCTCTTTGACACTTAATATCTTGTTATAAGTAAACGTTTATTCTTTAACAAGAAAATAATTTTTTTCTATGTAGTAACATTTTTTTAAGAAAGACTGTAATATTTAAAATCTATACGCCAAGAAAATAAATATTTAAATCCAATGAAATAATTTCTTAAGAGCCATGTAATAAATCATTTTCTTGAATAAAGTATGACTTTTGTGGGTTATAACGTTTCCTTTTCTTAATAACAAAATTTTACTTTCTTGAAGAAAATTACTTCTTAGATAGCTTCTACCAAGGAAATATTTTTTTAAACCAAAATAAATATGTTTACTTAAATTATGTTTTTTATTGAAGTAAATATTCATTCAATTTAAATAAAAATGTACGATACAGGCGCATGCATATTGCAGACGAATGAGACTCTGTTCCTTTTCTCTCTCGCACAGAGACACACTGTCGGTCCATAGGAGACACAGTTTTATGTACATGTTTTACACTAATAATAAGTATATTTCATTTCAAATTATTAGATTTTCTACATTCAAGTAATAATTTTATTATGAGATATAGAATGTTATTTATTAAATAAAGTAAATTATCTTTTTAAAGTAAAAAATCTAATTTTCTTTATTATAAAGATTACATATTATTATTAATAAATACTTTTCAGAAAAAAAAATTTTAGTTTAAAATTATATACTTTTTTATATTTATATCTTGTTATAAGTAAACATTTATTCTTAAATAAGAAAATAAATTTTCTATTTTGTAATTTTTTTTAAAAAATAATGTTTAAAATGTATACACTGAAAGATAAATATTTAATCAAAATAAATAAGTTTGTAAGAGCTACCTAAGGAATCATTTTATTCAATAAAGTAAAAATTTTTCGACCAAAGTATTTCTTGCTCATTGAGAAAATTTTACTATATTTAAGATAATTATTCATTAGATAGCTTCTAAGAATTTATTTATTCGGATATAAATATTTTTTTCTAGTGTACTACTTTAAAACAAATTTTTATATTTTAACAAAATATATACCTCAAGTAATTAAACTCTACTGTTGTAATAAAAAATTTCTTAATCCAAAAAAATAAGTTATAAGTAATAAAAAACCATCTCATGATAATTTTGTTTAATAAAGGATGAATTTTTTGTAATAAAATATTTTTTTCTTTCTAGCATGGAGTCCTATCACATGTGCATATTTGTCTGAACAGTGTGTAACCAATAAACTGCGACGTTTTTTACTTCCAAGAAAATATTTATTTGCGTAAAAGTAATTCATGTCCTTAATAAATATTTACTCACATGAAGAAAACGTTATTTTAAATCAAATAATATTTTCTTAAAACTGTGAAATAATTTTCTTACATGTAATAAATGCATTTACTTAAAAGTAATAGCCAATTTTAAATAAATATTTGTTTAATTTCAGTTTTTAAATGACTTGAATAAAATTATTTAATTCAAGAAAACCAATTTAGTAATACTGGGATACTTATAAAAGCAAACAAATATTCACTTTCAATAACGAAATATATATTTTGTTTTAATAAATATTTCTTTGACTCAAGCAATTTATCTACGAAAATATTTGTACATAATTAAATATTTTAGGCATATATATTTACTTGATAAAAATAAATATTATTTCGAATAAATAAAATGAAAACTTTGGTTTTTGAAAAATTCAACTACAAAATCATTTACTTGATCTGAGAGAATGTTAACTTGAATCAAAGCGTTGGTGTTTGAAAACTAAGAATATATTTCTTTATAAATGGTAAATAATTATGTACTTGAATCAAAGATACCATTACTTTGGAATTAGAAAATATTCAGTCTTTTATCCAGTAAATAAATTACTTAGTATCGATAAATATGTTTGAACAATATTTACTTAAATGACAGAACTTATTAGCTTGGTATCAGAAAATATTTACTTCAAACCAGAAAATACATTAGATACTTAATATCGATAAATATGTTTAACAAATATTTACTCAATTATTTGCTCAAATCAAAGATTTGGTTTTTTGAAACCAACAATATATTTCTTTATGATCAGTAAACAAATATTTAATGACCACAGAAACCATTTGTTCGACATTAAAAAGTATTTACTTAATGTAAGATAATTTTTGCTTAAATCAAAGTGTTAGCATTTTAAAATTATCAATATACTGTCGCCGGAAGCAAGAATGTCCGTAACTACAATTTAATTTTTATGATAATATTCATGTAAAGTTCAGAAGTTTATCATTTACCGAAATCAAGTTCGTTTTCAATTTAAGCCTTAAACGTATATAATCAAAATATATAGATTTTATGGAAAATTTATTGAAAATTTATGGAAAATATAAATATGATTTGATGGAAAATCTTCTGAACTTTACATAAATATTATGAAAAAGTAACAATTTGCAGTAACGGCACTCTTGTTTCTGACGGCAGTAAATATTTACTTGAAACAAAGAAACCATTAATATGGAATTAGAATATTTTATTGTTTCCAAACAGATGAATCTCTTCGTATTATGATTTAAATAAAAACGTCGGCTTTTTTAAAGTAATATATTATTTCTACTCTTTCTACTCTTGTCACAAATATATAGATTGTTATAATACTTATAATGATAGATACCACAAGCGTACGATTAGCTCAGCGTTAGCGTGTTAGGTTGCGACCCCGAACATCTTAGGTTCAAATCCCGTCGATGCGTTCTCAAAAATTGTAAATAAATGCGTAATTTTAATTAATTGTAATTAAAATTAAATATATGTACGAAAAAATAAATACAGATTGCACACTATAACAATATTAAAAAAAAAAAAAAAAAACTATTTAAAAATTAAATCGAAATGGTATTGTATTCTCAAGTAAATATTTATTTTCTTTAGGTTAATATTTATTTGATTTAAGAAATGCAGATCTTGAATATTTCAATATAAAAACAATATTTATTTAGTTTTAATAATGATTTTGTTTTTCGAAATTGTGAATTTCTTATTTCTAATAAAAGATATTTCTTAATCTTCTGTTTATGATTTTCTTGATGCAATAAAATATTTGCTTCAACTATGAATATCATTCTTGATCTCAAAGAAATATTTATTTTATTTTATTAATTATTTTGCTTTTCGAAATTATGCATTTCTTTCTAATGAAAGATATTTATTAATCTTCTGTTTATGATTTTCTTGATTCAATAAAATATTTGCTTCAACTATGAATATCATTCTTGATCTCAAAGAAATATTTATTTCATTTTATTAATCATTTTGCTTTTCGAAATTATGCATTTCTTTCTAATGAAAGATATTTATTAATCTTCTGTTTATGATTTCCTTGATTCAACAAAATATTTGCTTCAACTATGAATATCATTCTTGATCTCAAAGAAATATTTATTTTATTTTATTAATTATTTTGCTTTTCGAAATTATGCATTTCTTTCTAATGAAAGATATTTATTAATCTTCTGTTTATGATTTCCTTGATTCAACAAAATATTTGCTTCAACTATGAATATCATTCTTGATCTTAAAGAAATATGTATTTTATTTTATTAATCATTTTGCTTTTCGAAATTATGCATTTCTTTCTAATGAAAGATATTTATTAATCTTCTGTTTATGATTTCCTTGATTCAATAAAATATTTGCTTCAACTATGAATATCATTCTTGATCTCAAAGAAATATTTATTTTATTTTATTAATTATTTTGCTTTTCAAAATTATGCATTTCTTTCTAACAAGAGATATTTTTTAATCTCCTGTTCATGATTTTCTTAATTCAATAAAATATTTACTTCAACTTTGAATATCATTCTCGATCTTAAAGAAATATTTATTTTATTTTATTAATTATTTTGTTCTTAGAAATTGTCCATTATTTGTAATAAGAGATATTTTCTCATTTCCTGTTTATAGTTTTTTTATTTTAAAAAAATATTTATTAACAATTTGTATATTGTTTCCAGGATGAAGAAAATATTTTTTTCATTAAAGTTAATGTTAGTTTTGTCGTATATAAATATTCATTTAATTTGTTTAAATAAGTACTTAAATTAAGAAAATGTATGCATTTAATTTAAGTAAATATGTCATTGGTACCCACCAAATAAATAATTTTCTTGAATGAAGTAATATTTTTTTGGATCAAAATATTTTTTTTCTCAGTGTATATGTATGCGTGTGTGCGTACGTGTGTATGGGTATACACAAGCATAAATTCTGTATAATCAAAAAAATTAAACAAATTTAGCATATTGCTAATGCAACTTAAAATTGAAAAAACTAATTCTTTTGCAACAAAATATTATTTATTGATTTATGAGCTCGCAAAATACGCATTCTTAAATTATTGAACTGCAACCCTTTTTCAATAAAACCACCCCAAGTTTCCCTGGTACAAGAGAGAACTACGCTTAAAATAAAAAAATCTAATTATTTTGTAACAAAACATCATTTAGCGATTTATGAGCTCACAAAATACCTATTTCTTAATTATTTTAATTTATTAAAATATAAAAAGTTACTGTAAATATTTTCTTATTGTTAATTTTATATGTATAGAACTATATATAGGTAATTATAAAATTATTTTTTTATATTTTTTTAAATAAGAAAATTGTTAAATGTTGTATTTAGAATTACACACACGCACACAAAAAAAATATATATATGTAATTTTATAATTATCTATATATACATGCTTATCCCGCTAGGCCCTTTCTCACATATAAAAATAAAAATATATTGTATAATACTAACCTGTAAACTTCCTGATTACCAAAAAACCATAAAGTAATCGCTATTTGCTTTTCAGGAGAAATTTTTTCAGCACCTTGCTCATGATACAAACGTTGTCCAAGATCTTGTATTAATGTTGCATATGTATGCTTTTCTACACGAAAATGTGACTTGAAATCTGTTCAAATATTAATGCTATTTTAATGCAACTATTACAATACAAAACCATCTGTGTGTAATTAAAAATTTAATACAGCAAAATTTTTTTCCTTTTTTTCCTCCTCTTTTCTTTACTCTTACCTGTTAAACTATAAGTTAATACAATATTTTCAAAAAAATATGGAATTCTCGTATGACGTTCCCTTTCCTGAGGTTGAAAATTATCATACTCATCATCCGATGGATTATTAAAAAATACTTCTAAAATGCCTTGCAAATCCATTTCTTATCTGAAAATGATTAAAATGCAGTAGAATAATAAGATATTAAATGAGTAATATAAATATCATTCTGTTAATTATATGACAATAATGCTCGTAAATTTGTAGATTAAAATTGTTCTTAATTTTTTATATTTATATTAATATACATATGTCAAGCTGCCTAGTAATTTTGTACAATTATAACGTTCAGTAAATATAATATTAGTATGAATTAATAAAAGCATAATATGTATCAAAATTTAAATTTTATTGTAAAATTTTATGAAATTATTTATATTGTACCTTCAATGTTATTGCTGCCAAGTTAACCTAACTCAACTCAACTCAGTGGCACCTCAAGACAGCATTGAGTTGTCATAAAGTATGATGATATTAGATGGTTGTGCCTATCGTATATTTCGGCCCTAGTGGAACTAACTCGTACTCGAATTATCGTAAACACCCAAAGTATTTACTCGATCAATACTGTCTATATTTTCCACAAATTGGTCCATTTCGAGCTTTTAAAAATAAAGCCGCTATATTTGAACAAATAAGTAAAGACTTGTATCAACAATTTAACATAAGAGTTACTGGACCACAATGTTCTAACAGATATAAAAATGTTAGTAGGCAGCATAAAAATGCATTATCTGGTAATAAAGTTTCCGGACATGCTCCTACCGAAGTACCTTATGGCAGTGAGTTTGCAGAAATTAAAAATATAGATGATAGTTTGAAACCTGAAGTTTTAGTTGGCGTCAATCAAACAAAAATAAATAAAAGAAAAATAGAGTTTAGCAATAAGAATATTGAGACATATGATATAAGTAATGATAGTGATGAAAAATTTGAATCTGATAAACCAAAAAGGAGAGTGAAATCTAATCAATCGCTGGAGAATGTTCTGCGAGAAATAGCAACCACTGCCGAAGAAAACAGAGATCGACGTCATAAAGAAAAATGTGATTTATTAACCCTTACGGAAAGAAACTACAGCCAGTAAATATTACACTTGTGTAGTTACTACAAGACCCCCTGTAGTTATCACAGAAAGGAACACAATAATCTGTAGTTATTACACGCTGTAATTACTTTAGTGCGTGAAATCCCTGTAATATGGAATACACGTCTAATCATGAAGTGTGAAATCCACTACTCGTGTAATCCACTATATGTGTAATATACTACACGTGGGGTAAGTGACTTGTAGTAGACTACACGTGTAATACATTATATGTGTAATATACTACACGTATGATAAGTGACTTTTGTTTACTAGACTACACATGTAATCTACAAAATGTGTTCATTATTTATTAGGGATGCCATAAGAAAGGTTTTTTTATTTTTGTCTAATGAGGCCCTTGTAAGGATTTGATAAAAATGTTTTAACTTTATAAATATACTTTTTTCATAAATATATTTACGAACACAAAATTTCATAATGAGCCGACGGTTTCTGACATTCACCCGACATTAAGAAATATTATATCATATATTCAATTCAAAATTTTATTACTCTTTTTAAACTGAATTTGTTTCTTAAGATGATTTTTGAAAAATTATATATTTGCGTTGATTATGACTTATGTAGACTATATATAACACTTACATCAAATTAAGAAGTAGTCTACCACGTAAGACAGTTGGCTCACGATCCAGAGGTCCCGAGTTCGAATCCCACCAAGGTAAGTGTGTTTTTCAAATACGAGAAAATATTTATAATCATAGACTGCATCTTAAGAAACAAATTTAGTTATAAAATAGTAATAAAATTTCGAAAAAAATAATTTTTTTTTATGCCGGGTGAATATCAGAAATCAGTGTCCTCTAGTATTAAGAGGACTGCAATCTTTTGGGTGTTACAGGCTATTTTCCTGTAATCCGAGCGTATAGTACGAAAATATTACAGCATATTACAATACTTCAGTCTGTAATTTCGTGTAATACTTTTATGTAGTTCCTGTAATATAATTTTCTGTAATCCGCTGTAGTTTCTTTCCGTAAGGGAATATCTTTATTGGGAAAATCAGCAAAAGATTCAAGTTCTGAATAAGGTTAATGATTTAAGATATTGGAATAATATAAATAAGATAGAATAATGAATAGGATATTAGAATAACTTAATATATATTATTTCTAAAAAAAAGACTGAGTTACAAAGCAATATTAAGTTACAAAGTGATTTTGTTGCGTTAATTACATACTACTACATTATTATGTTGTGTACTAATTATGTTATGTATTACTACATTTCGTTTATTTTATCAACTCAATAAAATGTACACAAAGTTTATAAATTAAAAAGCAGTTTTGAAATAAAATCAACTTTTGAAAAAAAAACGTAATTAATATTATCTTAATATAATTTTAATTAAATTAATATTACGTGTCCCTATGTACCCTATGTAAAGTAATGTCTTCTATAAGTTTTGTAGCTAATCGATCTCTTTTTTGTTTACCAGCCTCTCTTTGTTGTAATGGATATAATATATATTCATTTGGTTCAGTATCATGTATTTCCACATATTCGAAATTATCATTATTAACAATACAAAAATTGTGTGAAACACAACATGCCATTATAAATTTAAACATTTTTAAAACGGACCACATTTCTAAGTGCATTAATTGTCTAAATCTACCTTTTAAAATACGAAACGTATTCTCAATTTTAACCCTAGCTTTGCAAAATGAATAATTAAATGTTCTCTCCGTTTCATTTAGAGTACCATAATCTTTATATGGTGTTATTAAATTTGTGGACAGTGGGTATGCAGCATCACCAATTATGTGATAATCTTCTCCCATTTGACACACTTTCTCTCGAATAAATGACATGCTATAAACGCGAGCATCATGTATTTTACTGGAAATTCCAGTAAAAACATCTATAAACCTATTTTGAGCATCACATATTCCTTGCAATGTTATAGCTGTCTCATCATGTCGATTAACATATGTAGATCTAATTTTATGACTAGGTGTTCGGATAGATATATATGATCCATCAATGCACCCAACAATACCAGGGATGTGACATATCTAGAAATATAATTGATAAAAATTGTAAATTCTTATAATTCTAATTAATTAAATCTATAATTTTATATATTAATTTATAATATTATTGAAATAATTCTCAATATTAAAATCAAAATTATTTATTTTGTATGTTTTGTTCATGTATTTTATATTTCAATTTATTTATTATCATGAGATATATAATTTTTATTATATTTTAAAGTATATTATAAGAAATATTTTATTATACCTCTTTAAATTGTATGGCATTTGTCTCTCTTTCTTCAGCTGTTTGAGGAAACTTAATTATTGATGGTGCAATATCACATAAAAAATTTATTACTCTAATAATTATTAGATGTGTAGTAGATAAACTCATATCAAATAGATCTGCAACATTACGTATAACACACTTGTTACCTGCAAACCTAAAAATAAATAAAAATTAATGTAAGCAATTATACAAATATAAAACTTATTTCTCATTAATTCATGGTATGAATAAATAATACAATATATATTTGAATGTACCATAAAAAACACAGAATATGTTCTAAAGCTGTTTTTGATTTATAACCTCCTCTTCTTTCTCCCTCTAAAGAATAATATTCACTTTGTTCGAATAAATCAACAAGAAAATCACACGTTTCATGTGAAATACGAAAACGAGATTTAAACTGTAATCAAAACATATTTTTGTATAAAATTTTCTACATACTTTTTATTTTCAATAAGTATGTATAAGGTTATGTTCATACTAACTTCTGTATCATTATATAGTTCAATTACTTGTAAAAATGTTGGTATGCGAGGTATTTTTCTTGGAATACTGTTTATTACTTTTGCTATTATTTCCATATCTTCATTATCAGAACTATCCTCAGAAAATATAAACTCTGTAAGAATTAGTACTAAACGTTGTCGATCCATAGATGATACCTAAAGATATAAATAAAGCTATTAATTTTATATCACATAAAAAATATTAATTGCAAATCAAACTTAATTTATTATATTATATAATGTTATTCAATTTCTCAAGTTTTTACCTTTTGTGGTTGTGGTTAAACGGGACGTCACTTTTTAATGCTTTATAACCAGAACCTGAACCAGATTCAAACACTTCAGGTTGAACATATGTTCACATGGAAACGAGTTTACTCGACCTCGGGTCGATCAAATCCGCTTCAATCGAAAACGCTATAAGAATAAGACATTAGGATTGTAATTATACAGTTTTTTAGATAATTAAATTATTTTATATAATATGAAAAAAATCGAAATGCATCAGTTTTAGCCCCCCAGGTGCGTGGGTATACGGCGGTACGGCATCTGAGCCAAAATATCTGCTCGTAACTGTAAAACTGGGAAGCCTGCCTGGCTTCCCTCTAAAAAAAAAGTAGGTGGGAGAAGCAGAAAAGGGACTCAGGGCCAGTGGTGCGATTCTGTAACTCGGTATGCGCTCCTGCAGTTGTGCAGGTATACTATATGTAATAAAAATGCTACGCAATAACAATATAACGATAATATGCACATAACGAGTTACAGAATCGCAGCTCAGAGCCGTTACGAAAGATCAATATGATGTATAGGTCAATACCCAGTGAGAAATAAAAAGTCGAAATGATATCGAAATGACATCGAAATATGGACATCGAAATCCAACATCGTTTCGAGATTTAAACGGGCCTGATTTCGAGAAATTTTCGACATCGAAATCAGCTCGAAGACACTGATTTTTCGATATTCACCCGGCATAAAAAAAAATATTTTTTTCGAAAGTTTATTACTATTTTATAACTAAATTTGTTTCTTAAGATGTAGTCTATGATTATAAATATTTTCTTGTATTTAAAAAACACACTTACCTTGGTGGGATTCGAACTCGGGACCTCTGGATCGTGAGCCAACTGCCTTACGTGGTAGACTACTTCTTAATTTGATGTAAGTGTTATATATAGTCTACATATGTCATAACCAGCGCAAATATATAATTTTTCAAAAATTATCTTAAGAAACAAATTCAGTTTAAAAAGAGTAATAAAATTTTGAATTGGATATATGATATAATATTTCTTAATGTCGGGTGAATGTCAGAAACCAGTGCCGGCTCATTATGAAATTTTGTGTTCGTAAATATATTTATGAAAAAAGTATATTTTTATAAAGTTAAAACATTCTTATCAAATCCTTACAAGGGCCTTATTAGATAAAAATAATCGAGCTAATTTCGACGTCGTTTCGACGTCGTTTCGACATATCGTTTCGATATTAGCTTTCTCACTGATTAGATATGTTTTTATATAAAAAATTTGCTACCGGTGTCTTTTTCAGTACATATACAAAATAATTTAACTAATCATATCAAGAAAATTAAGACGGCGAATATTATTGTTGATTGTATGTGAATATTCGCCGTTTTGCAATGTTGCAACGTTTCTGCAATGTGACTGCAAGCATCTGTGCTGTACATGGGAATTCTTAAGCGGGGAGCACACACTTCTGCACAACGCATAATGCGTAAGCATAAGAAAATTGATTGGTCCATACACATGTGCATAAGGAAATAGACCAATCAGTTTTCTTATGCTTACGTATTATGCGTTATGCAAAAGTCTGTGTTCCCCGCTTTAAGAGAAGATAAACTGAAATACTTAACGTTCTCACACGAGTGTTCATATAGACAAAAAGGGGATTTCTTTCTTTTTACAAAGTATTGATCTGAATAACAATATTAAAAGAATCATAGAAAGGATCTTTCAGAATTAATCATTTCTTTTCTTTGTATTTCATCACAGCTCTTATTCTTGTACAACATTCGTTTGAATAACATATACTTTTCGATTGTAAAGCTAATACGCATAGTTTGTGAACTTATTCCGAATACACAATCTCAAATACAGTCCATCGATTTAGTTTCGTTTACGGCTTCCTCATCAAATCATTAGACCTGGCTTCTGCGCGAGCTGGTGTATTAACAAATGGATAATATTTCATATATGTAAGTGCACGTATTTTTTTAATTAATTGATAATTATATGTTAATTTTTATATGTTAATTATTGCTTTAAAAATGTTTTTTAACAGTAAAGAAGGGTATTTGTAATTTATTATTTATCTAATTTATATAGAACTGAATTAGAGTTCCCCCGTAGCCCTCGGCGGGGGAGCACACGGATAGTAGCGGGGGAAGTTTGGGTGTTGATAAAGGGTGTTGTGGGAGTGAGCGAGGGTGGAGGGTCAAACGAAGGCGGGAAGGAGGTTGAAAGGAGGTCGAGTGAGTGGAGGTGAGGGTGAGAATGAGGAGGGGCGTCAAGAAACCGCTGAAGAAAGGGAGGCCAGGAAGGAAGAGGTTAGGATGACGGTGTGATTTTGGAGGGAGAGGCAGAGAGAGGAGTAAGGCCCAAGACGGGAGAAGAAGGAAGAGAAAGGAGAGGAGAGAAGATGGAGGTGCGCCGAGGAGGCTGGCTTGCCGGGCGTGACGGCGTGGAGGCGCCGGAACGACTGGGGGGGGGGGGGGGGGGCATACTCGGAGGGACGAGAGGAGGGGAAGCGGATGGTCGGCAGACCATGTTACGAGATGAGGGAGTCGAGCGTCGAGTGATAACATGGAGTATCGATCGAGCGATCGATCGATATGACGCGAAACGCAGAGCCTGCTAATGGTGGTGCGACTGGTGAGGAAGGGAGCTGGGAGGCGGCGCGACGGATCGATCGATCGAGCGATCGAACGATCGAGGCGAGTCGAGAGTCGAGGGCTGTGGAGAGGACTGTGGGCCGACAGCGTAGACAAGAGGGGGGGAGAGAGAGAGAGAGAGAGATGAGTGAGAGAGAGAGAGAGAGAGAGAGGGAGGGAGAGGGGGAGAGAGAGAGAGAGAGAGAGAGAGAGATGAGAGAGAGAGAAGAGAAGAGAGGGAGAGAGAAGAGAGAGAGAAGATAGTGAGGAAGGCGAAGGAGAGAACGAGTAAGGAGAAGAGGCGCCGAGCGCGCGTGAGCGGAGAGATCGGCCGCCGCATGGCAAGAAGACGGAGAGAGGTGGCCACCTGGCCACGGAAGGAGGTGGAGGGAAGAGAGAAGTCAAGGAGCTTTCATTCACTCATTCATTCGAGAGGTTTTCAGGAGGAGTTTGGGTTGAGATCGGGTGACCAGGGGGGAGAAGAGACGAGGGGGCGCAGCGGAGAAGAGAGCAGGAGGGTGAGGAGAGGGCCGCAGGGGGGGAGCGGAGAGATGGAGAGGAGTCGGAGGGGCTGATGAGGGTGATGGGTGCATTTGCGGAGGTTGGCGAGCGAGGGGGGAGAGAAATGACGCCGGTGAGTGGTGACGGAGCGAGGAGAGGTGTGGATTGGGGGAGGAGGATGGGATGGGGGAGAAGTAAGAATGAATTGTGTTGGATTGTAGTGAAGATGTGTTGTTTAAGACGGCAGATGGACATTGTGTGTTTTGGGCATGAGGGCATTGCGTTGGAAAGATTGCGTTGTAGATGCGTGATATTTTGTATGATGCTGCGACTGAGAATGAACGAAAACGAATGGCGCCAGAGAGTGGAGACGGAGTGAGGAGAGGGGGGAATGGGGGAGGAGATTAGGGCGAGGAGGGCGAGGAGGGAAGGGAGGAGAAGAGTGTAAAGGGCCGTAATGGTCAGGTCGGGTTAGGAAGGTGTATGTTTTGTAAAGGGTTGGGTACGTCCCTGAAAAACGCCAGAAAGAGGATGTGTAAAATTTGTATGATTTGAAAGGAAAGTGTTGAAGCGGAGGATAGTGAATGTAAGGGCTTAAAGAGTCGCACGCAAAGGAATAAGATGGTGACGAAGTTTCATAGGGAACGCGCATTGTATACGGATGAGAACAATAAGGTATTGAATCGTGCGAGGAATGAATTGCTGTGATTGTAGCACAAATGTGTTGAGTTAGATGCCGGCAGATGGACAATATGGGTTCTGGGCATTAGAGGCATTACGTTGTAAAGGGTGCGTGGCAGAGGCGTGATATTTTGTATGATGCTGCGGCTGGGATGAACGAGAGTAAAGGACGCCAGAGAGTGGTGACGGAGAGAGGAGAGGGAGGGATAGGAGGGGAGAGCGGGGTAGAGGGCGAAGAGGGGAGGGTGGAAAAGAGTGTAAAGGGCCGTGTTGGTCAGGTCGGGTTAGGAAGGGGCATGGTTTGTAAAGGGTTGGGTACGTCCCTGAAAAACGCCACAAGCTTAGGATAAGTTTGTGTTAAATGTGTGATGTAAAAAATTTTTTTATGTATGAGGATAAGAGAGGAGTGGGCTGTAAAATTGATGTAAAGGTTTGGGTACGTTCCTTATAAAAACGCCTTGCAAACCCTGAGGGGACAAGCAATAAAGAGATACATACATATAGAACTGAATTAAGTGATAACGTTACGCACGTAATTGCATGGTTTACTAATATTCGGCGTCAAGACAAGAAGCTATGCATAGATCTTGTACCAAAAAGCTGGCTATTAAAACCTAAACGCACATGGCTTTGTAAATATCCGCCAAAATCCGAGTATGCTAAAGTACAAGAGTGGAGTAAAGAATGTAAATCTCCAGAATTACCATGGAAGGATTATCCCGTTAAATTATTAAAAGATGCTAGTAAGTACAAGTTTTAAAAAGTAAAATATATTTCTTTACTACAATAATTGATTTACTTTCAAAAATTTATTATATTTCAAAGTTCTTTCTTTTCATATTGATCAAATTTATATTAGAAAACTAATGTTTTTCCAGCAAAGATAAAAATATATACTAATAATAATTATTAAATAACAAATAAATAATTAATAACAATAACATAACAATAACAATAACAATAACAATAACAATAACAATAACAATAACAATAACAATAACAATACAATAACAATAACAATAACAATAACAATAACAATAACAATAACAATAACAATAACAATAACAATAACAATAACAATAACAATAACAATAACAATAACAATAACAATAACAATAACAATAACAATAACAATAACAATAACAATAACAATAACAATAATAATTGTAAACAAAATAATATTTATATTCATTAAATGAATTGAATTTACCTCCATATAGATAATTTCGATCATGGACAACGTCGTATGGCACGTATTTCAGAAGGCACTGTTTTACTTTCAAGTGAAGTGTCTGATGTAGATGCTGAAGAATCGTCAGATACAGAAGACGAGTCAGATATATCAAATAAAAATAGTGATTTGGATTTTCAAACATTCTCAAATCAAAAAGAAATAATTGTAAAAAGAAATAAGGTTATGGAAAAAGAAGGTGTTTATTGTTTATAAAAATATTTGTTAAAATTCGCAAATTTCTAAATTTACAGTTGATATTTTTATTTCGTAGATAATGACTGTCAAAGTTCAATAGAATCAGTTGTTACTTCCAAGGCCAAAAAAAGTAATAAGCGTAAAGCGACTCTCTCTCTATCTGACGAAACCGAAAACTCAAATCCGTTAAAAACAACAAAATTACACAATAATTATGCGGGAAATAATGGTATAATATTTTTTAATACTTAAAATTAAGTTTTATATATATTATATAGTCATCTGTAAAAAATTGTTACAGTAATACAATTCAGATTTTTTTATGATCAAATAAGTATTTATTCTTTAAAAAATCATGAAAAAATCTGAATTATATTACTGTAACAATTTTTTTGAAAATTGTAAAGGAAATGAGAAAAGGAATAATTTGTATTCCTATTTCAGAATTTGTTCAAGTCGTTGTTAATGCTAGCTTTGAGCAAGTAAAAGTACTCATACAAAAAAAGATAGAAAACATGAAAAGAAGTATTTTATATGATATACGAAAAGGATTTGAAGAATTACAAAACAATTTATTATTAAACGTATCGCACAAAGATGAAATAAATCCAGTTTCTGCTCTAAAAGAGATTATTGGCATTAAATTACCAACATCTATATTAGATGATTTTAAAACTTTGGATTCTTCAATAGACGATGACGAAAGAAAAAATGCCTTGGTAATTAATTTTTTCAAATTACTTTAATATTTTATTTATTAAATAAAATATTGAGAATAGGTTCATATTTTTACAGCGTACATTATTTGAGAAATATGTTGATGTAGCTTCAACACACAAGAAGGCTATACATAATGCTTTGTCAGCTGTAATGACTAAAGATGTTCAAATGCTGTTTACTGCTTTTGGTCGACAAAAAAATGAAAATAAAAAATTAAACTTTAGTAAAACGAAAATTTATAGCCTACTTATGGGTACGTTATTTTAGTTTCTATTAAATTAATATTAACTTCAAATTTGATTTCGTATATATATATATATATATATACATATATATATATATATATATATATATGTATATATATATATTGTGACGTTGCGCCCCGCCGCCTCGGGACGACCCAGGGAGAGTAACAGCCAACGCAAAGTCGGAAAGGATTCATGGAACGAGGACGTACGGCAGGAACGGGGACCACGGGCGGCGAGAGCGACGGGGCAAACAGGCACGGCGCATGAAGCAGCGGCAGGCGAGACGGCCGATAGCAGGGCCCCAGGTACCGGGGCAAACCTGACTGCAACCATCGGCCTCCACAGCATACCGGCCCGAAGGGTGGATGGCCACCGCCCCCAGGGTCAAGCTGGAGGCGTACAAGGCACGACGAAGTCCTGTCGACTGCCGAAGACAACGACGAATAATTTGCTGCGCCGCCGAGGGACCGTTGCGCGCCCCCGAAGAATCCGCTCGCGTCGACCCTGCGCTGGGATCTCGCGAGCTTGCCAGCTCGCGCCCCTATTGGTCCGCGCGCCCCGAGAGGGGCGACCGCATCGATCTCGCTATCAAGCGAGTTTCCGGCGACACTCTCTGGAGTCTCTGGCAGTGCTGCGATTTCGAGCCCCGGCACGCCAGCGAATTTCCCCCTCCACTACGCACACAAGTAACGCTCGGTCTATCGGTGTGTCGGCAGCGTTCGGCCGAGCGAGAGGGAGAATATCACTCCCTCCTTGTCGCTCTCACTTAGCTCGCGCGATCGACTATGTTTTTACGCTGGAAATGCTTGTCGGTATCTCGGCGTGAATCTGAGTTGCCGGTGCACGATAACCAAAGAGCGATCTTTGGAATAATGTAGAGATGATGTAAAAATGATTAATAAACATGAAAAAAATTGTAGTAAAAAAGTATGTTAATCATTCTTGCAGAAATTTTCATGCTTTGACAGTTTGACCCTGACCCATACTCCTATTATTTTGACAATTCCTTCCCGAAAAAAATTCCGTAGAAGAGGAAACACGTATTTTTTTGTTTGGCCTACGATTAATATTTCCGAGTGTAATATTTGCAAGAAATTGAATTTGTCGGTGACTGTTACTTTTCAGTTAATTAATATCTTGAAAATATTCAATTCTTTATATACGTATGGGATATTTTCGTTAACAAATATATTTATATAAATACTATATTTTATATATTATTTATTTATGTCCAATAACCTGATACATATATATATATATATATATATACACACATACGTGTTCCAGGACATTGAACTAAATAAGAAAGTTATATACATATGTATTGTATGATTTATAACTTTTTTATTTGTTTCAATATCCTCAATTGTATACCATTCAAATAAATTCTAGTAAGGAATAATTTTCTCATATAAAAATTGTACTACAGTTAAACGCATTGTAATAGAAGGAGCCCACTATTGAGAAATTAAAAGAAGCATTTTAAAGCTCACAGTTTAATAAGTATAGATAGTTTAACAAATGGGAAATCCACTCTTTGCCAGAAACGTGGACAGAAATATATATATAAACGTATAAAATATTAAACTGTCTTACTCGTCAATGTCACTACATAAAAATTATTAAAACACTTGTTTTAATTAAGACATTATTATACATGCATAAAAGTAGATAACAAATGTCTAAAATATATACCACATCTGTTATTGACATGTTGTCATAACAAAAAAATCATTCCAGTCCACATTACTGCTCGATGGAAACCGCGGGAAGGTGGTGGTTTCTTCCATCAGGAGGAAATGTAAAAAAATTGTCAAATAAGTTACTTACGAAATATAACTATTTCACAATTTTCTACATTTCCAAAGGATTGAGGGAATAAAGGAATAAAGAAATAAGGAAACATATTTCATAAAGCTACTGCATGCAAGCGATAAACGAAACATAAAGTACAATACGGAAATAAAAAGTATAATACATTTTAAAAAATACTTAAGAAACATACAAACACAATAAAAACTACTGTATTTACAGTTACAATAATGCATGCATTTAAAAATTGTCCTTTGGAAAAGTGTTTCACGCAATGGAAAACGAGATTTTACGCGTCGATCTCTTTTTCGCTGGCAAAGTAACTCGTAGGTAAGGGATGCGAAATAATAACAAAACCCTGAACTATCTATACAATCGGAACGCGAAAACTCTTCACAAACCGTGGAGAATACGTATTCGAGAATTTCTCAGGTTTTGGCCAGACAACCTGTTGTTTTGCGTCATCCATTCTCATTTTAGTCCTCTAGTGCTACCTCACGCGATACAACGCTCACGTTTCGACATAGACTGTATCTTACACCCGAAAATTTCTCCAGAATATTATGTGCGGTTTATCAGTACAACTGTGTAGTCCAAAAATCAATATTTTTATTTGATGCAAAATTACATTATCTTTTAACTCAAAATCACGCCTCACAATATAGCAAAATTGTCACAGCTCGTTTAAATTTAATATTAGTTGTATTCAGTTTTAATTAGAACAAAGGCTTTAAGAGTCCACACGTGTTCGTGTATCGACATTATTAATGATATAAAACTCACATTAAACCTCTGCGTTGTTCACACATTTTTCAATCAGATTTACAGTGTGAGTTTGTACCTCCTGACTTTCATTTATCGCATTTATGGCGTCGTCAACTGAAAAAATATACAATATATCAATTTTTAACACTAAATAAATAAATATATTCTCAAAAATGAATGTAATAACTTTACACGTAATAACTTACATTTGCTGAAGCCAAGGCTTTACTTTGAGAGTAATCGCCCCACTTTCTTTCACCGCTAAGACAGAAACGAAACTTGGTTCGTTCCGCCGTTTACATCTTCAATACAGAAATGTGAGTTAACGCTGATTCACTCCCCCTTATTGTTAATAACCTGTAACAAAGATTTGTGTTGAAATATGTATTATTATCTGTTAACACATTTTTTCTTATATGTTAATAGTAATTAATGTTGTAATATATACTTACAATAAGTTTAGCCAAGGCCTTTCTTGAGAAGTAGACATTCGTCTCACTTCTATTTGCACGACTCTGTATCGCCGTCAGTCATGACAATTCTGATCTTAGCAGATCTTAGGATATAAGTGTATATCATTAATAATTAAGAAACGCTTTTAATATAATTTATCGTGCCGATGAATTATATTAAAAGATAGAACTAAGAATTCTTTTAAAGTCCGCCACTGTTATTGTCAAATGTACAGAAAAGTCACCGGAGTTTCTCCTCAATCCACAATAAATGGTATTTATTGGGTGAGTTAGCTCCGGTTTAGAGTGATCAATATACCAAAACCTTTTACTTCTGTAAAAGGTTTGGATAAGTATACGATCAAAGAAATGTATATTTGACAATAACAGCGGCGCATTACGGCTTTTTACATATGTATTGTATAATTTATAACTTTTCAGTTACAAATTATACAATAATAATTTAGCTCCAAATATTAAGCCCTTTAGTCCAATTAAAACTAAATACAACGAATATGAAATCCAAACGAGTGGTGACATTCGTGGTACATTGCGAAGCGTGGCTTTGAGTTAAAAATCAATGTAACTTTGCATCAAAGAAAAATATTGATTTTTGGACTTTACAGTTGGACTGAGAAACCGCGCATAATACTCCGGGGAAACTTTCGGATGTAGGATACATTCTGTGTCGAGACGTGAACATTGCATCGCGTGAGATTGCATTAGAGGACTGAATTGAGAATGGATGACGCAAAACAGCGTCGTCTGGCCAAAACCTGAGAAATTATTGAATACGTTTCTCCACATTTGTTTGTGAATAATTATCGCATTACGATTGCATGAAATTCAAGGTTTTATTATTATTTACACTCACCAAACACATACGAAAATACGAATAATTTGAGCAGCGAATTAGAGACCGACGTGAAATATCTTGCCGGTCCATAACGTGTAAACACATTTCATAAGAACTTGCAAGAAAAATAAAAAGCAAAAGAGTACAAAAAGCAAAAACATATATACATGCATTACAAAAAGCAATATTACAGCCACCAAGCAACCCAAGCTATGTCTGAGCCTCTCTAAAGCTAAACTGGAAAGCAAACGTTTTTTATCAATCTAACGTGCTCCTGCGGCACTTTAAAATATTTGTAAGTGCGTCTTCCACAATAAGTATAGCTTATGAGAGACTCAATTATAAATCCGAGGACGTAGAGGGACCTTTATCACCAGCAAACAAACGCAAATAACATGCATTATTTGTTTCGTTTCTTTAACGAAAAATCTCGGAGGACATGAGAGCTAAATGTCGAGCATCAACTGTCATGGTTCGAGCTGTTTCTCCTCTCGCCCTCAGACATGATTTAAATACGCATATACCTTGAACGTGACTCGGAGAAAGGCAATTACGTTTCTTCGTTTTTACGTCTGTCGGCATGGAAAACACTCTTTCGGCATCAGCATTAGAATTTGGAAGAAATCGAATTGCATTTACTAATTTTGTAACCATGGGATATTTTAATTTGTCAACCGCGTCTTTAGTTGCCATTATTGTTTTCCAGGCATTATCAAAATCCAAACTGATTATATGTGCCTTCTGCTCTGATGTAAAATCCAGAACTAAAGATTTCCATTCTTTTCGCAACATCTCCTCATCAAATCCGCCCAATCGTTTGGCAACAAGAAGAACATCCTCAACAACGGAGTTGTTTGGTCTGTTCTCCTCGTCTTCTTGCTGCAGAGCAAATTTTGGATCAAAAATCCTCAATTTACTCAGAAAATCCTCTTTGACAAAAAGTCTCCGACGAATTTCTTTAGCAGCGATGTTGTAGAATGACAAACAACTGGCGTACACTGATTTGACAATTTCACTTTGACCTTCTTCATTCAATCGATCAAGAAGGTCTTGGCAATCCTGTCCGACCATAACTTGATCAGGAGATGTACGATTGGACGCGAGTAAAGGATCAATTACACCCATCCCAACAAACTTTAATAACGGAGCTTTTACTACATTACGAAGGATGGTTTTCAAAAAATTTTCCGCGGTTGACTGTAGTAAATGAACTTTTGTTTTTTCAGCTTGAAAAGATGCATTAAATTTGTTAAAAGCATCAAGAATATACTGAAGAAACAAAAGATATGCTTGGATTTCTGGATTTTGCATCATAGATAGCAAAGCAGCGCCAGATTTGGATTTTTCGGTTAACTGTTCTTCTACCAAAAATTTTTGCAGCGCGTCCCAATTTTCATTCACTCTAACCACGCACGAATGACGTGAGAGCCATCGCGTTTCACACAATTTTAAAAATTTTCTCCAATTATTATCCAAATTATATGACTGTTGAAATTGTCGAAAAATACACGCACGCTTGGGACTGTTGGAGATGAATGATGCCACTTTTCGCAGGAATTCCTCGCATGCTTCAGGAATTGCTGTACAAGCTGCATTTGCTACTAATGCAGATGCATGGCAAGGGCATGGCATCATTATCAAATTTTTGCAATAGTTTTCCAGTTTTGTTTTAAATGATTCGTACTTTCCTGTCATAACGGAGACGTTATCAGAGGAAATAGCGAGAATGTTGTGGAACGGAATTTGGTTTTTCCACATTACGTCTCTAAAAGTTGTAAATAATTTATCGGCACTACAATCACTCGCGTCCAAATGAAT
>JASTWL010001617.1:0-29901 GCA_035220575.1 Temnothorax rugatulus | reverse complement strand
AAAAAAGAACATATAATAGGTTATAGAGTCCTCAACAAATTGGACAAGTTTATCAAAACACATAAAGATACCAATGCATTATGCTCGAACAACAATGTAATTTATAAAATCAAATGTAATGATTGCGACGCCTCTTACGTGGGGCAAACAAAGCGACAACTGAAAACAAGAATCAACGAACACAGAAACAATTATAAGTTGGACCCATCCAGACATTCAGTCATTACAGAACATATACTTAATTTGAATCATAGTTTTAATTGGAACAACCCAGAGATTTTAGATTTTGAAACGAATTACCACAAGAGACTAATATCAGAGATGATACACATCAAAGAACAAAAAAATGGTATTAATTCCAATAAAGACACTGAATTGCTGGATGGTTCTTATTTTAATATCCTAAACGAACTTAGTAACAACTCATAGGGAGTTAAACATTGTTCTATTTACATCATTGTTGTCAACCGATTCTGATACGGAACGAAAATGCTCAGTCACACACAAGATTCGACACGATACAGTTCTTTCTGAAAACTTTACTAACTTGATTCTACTATGGTCTCAGTACGTATAAGTGCAATAATAGCCTTAGATTTACCCGCGTTGATTAGTTTTAATTTATATTTTTTACAAAATTTTAATTTATCCATTGACTCTATATTACAGTTTACACTTTCATCTTAATTATTGACTCTTGGTTGTGACGGACAAAAATCACTGATTGACTCGATTCGTTCTCACTGCCGACTGAGGAATTAATCATGGATTTTATCATTCGACGTGTAATTAAGTTTGATACACAGCGATTCCGAATTTTTGTTCAGCAAGTATATACCTTGTTAATCTACTTTAGGGACTTCATCAGTATGCAATAATTTAGATCTCAGGTTATCTGTATGTTATTTTCGATGTGGAAATTTGTTACTCTTGACACATGATTCGTGGCATTTTAATTAATTGCTATAATTGGCTGAGGAAGGCACAGTGTTGCCGAAACGTACCATTTGTAATTGTTATATTAATAAATTTTGAATTTTAACGTCTAACATTGCTCGTTATTGGCCGACAACCTATTTATTAGTTAATAGATTATCTGAATTAAAATCTGGAAATCGTTTAAAAATAAAAATAAATTATATCCTCTCGAACTGTGTAATAGATGATGGCGCTGGAGTATTTACTTATGATGGAAGTGATTATAAAATTATATCTTCAATTAAAATAAATAACTGTACTTTGAGATCAATTCATCCTGATAACGCCGTTTTACTAAAAAAATTCACAAATCTTCGTCATTAAAAAAATTATGAAGGAATATAATAGAAATGAAAGTGATGTTATTACAACCGACGAAATTTTTGTCCTAGGACATGAAATGACTAATCAACGTGAGACTTTTACTTATCCACTTTCATCGATGCAAATCGGCATTTTTGGTGGAAATGGATTTATTGCATCGCCTAAATTAATATCAATTAAAATGATTAGGCACAAATGTGTTTTATTAAACATAGAAAAAAAATTAAATGCAGTTACTCTGCTACATTGTTAATAAATCACAAGTGGTAAATAATATCTAAAAAAAATATATATATATAATGAAATAAAATATTTAAATAATATATAATAGTAAAAAAATAATAAAGAAAATAATGAAAATAATAAAAAATATAAGGAAATAGATGAGGCAATCGGAGCCTCGCGCGGTAATCAATGCGCAGACAAATTATAATAATAAAAAATGAGTATATTAATCGTACGTTTCGACACCCTATTCGTGTCTTCTTCAGCGTAAATAATTAAGTTACATAAAATTCATAACGATACAGATTACATGGATAAACAAAGTATAGCGCAGTCAATGAGTAAAATACCGTGGATTAAATTCGTACGGATGTACCGTCATCGTAAGCCCAGACAAACCGACATGCATCTGCTCCATATCCATCGCATCTTAGAACGCTCGCCAGGTTGGAAGACCGGGGAGGTAGGGAAGATTCGAATGCCCTACGGAGCAATTACAGATCAGGATGTCACATTGTAATAACGAGCCTGTCACTCTGAAGCGTCGCGAGTGACTAGTCACGCTTCAGAGTGACAGGCTCGTTATTACAATGTGACATCCTGATCTGTAATTGCTCCGTAGGGCATTCGAATCTTCCCTACCTCCCCGGTCTTCCAACCTGGCGAGCGTTCTAAGATGCGATGGATATGGAGCAGATGCATATCGGTTTGTCTGGGCTTACGATGACGGTACATCCGTACGAATTTAATCCACGGTATTTTACTCATTGACTGCGCTATACTTTGTTTATCCATGTAATCTGTATCGTTATGAATTTTATGTAACTTAATTATTTACGCTGAAGAAGACACGAATAGGGTGTCGAAACGTACGATTAATATACTCATTTATTATTATAATTTGTCTGCGCATTGATTACCGCGCGAGGCTCCGATTGCCTCATCTATTTCCTTTGATTTAGTCTAGAGAGCCTATTTATCGTTTTATTTTATTTTTATAAAAAATATACATAATATAAAATAAAAAATAAAATAAATGTACAAATAAAATATATAAAAAATAAGTATATATATATATATATATATATATATATATATATATATATATATGGGGCATTCTCCGTGAAATCAGACACCCCCCCTGTCCAAAAATTGGGGTCACCTAAAAAATTCATTCGGGGCTCATTTTATAGCTACACATATGTAGTTTTATTTGAGCTGTGGCCTTTTGAAAAATCAACATGGCGGACCCCAATATGGTGGCCGAAGTCTGCGGGTAACGAGGTACGACAGATGAAATCGTTACTTGGAAGTTATAAAACAGTTTCGACTGTTATAGAAATATGTGTTAATGGGTTTATTTAGTAGTTAGCATTAAATCCATGGAAAAAATAAATTTTTAGTTTGTCCAAAACCAATATGGCGGCCAAATTATCCGTGAAATGCTAAAAAATAACTATTTCGTTCTTTAAAAATTACAAACTGTGTTCAATTTCCATGAAAATTTATATCATGATACATTTTGAGATGTTGATCATAAATTAACAATTGGGACGTCGTATTTGATTATGATGAAACCCAATATGGCGGCTGTATATTCGAAAAATGCTAAAAAATAATGACGTCGATATTCAAATCATACAAACTCTTTCCAATTACACATTTTGTTGCTTGCGATTTCTTAAGTGTTCCTAGGTAATTGTGAGGTGCAGAATCCAAGTATACTGTCAGATTTGTGGTCTATCAGATCTAGTTTACGAGATACGGCATATATGCCTTAGTATCTGAATAAGTCCATAAACCGATAAAAAATCATTTCATTTGTTAACTTAAGTACAATTCTGGTTATACTGGTCGACAAAATATGAACTTTTTCTCCATTTTGACATTGAATAAGTAAGTGAAGGCAAGACAGGTAGTCTTTCGAGCCAGTGAAAAACGATCACTGTTTTAATCTGTTTTTTTTTTTCAAAATCTAGCGGCCATATTTGATCAACCACGTTCAAATTTTGTCACCGCAATAACGAAATCATAGTCAGAAATAAAAAAATAATGAAAATTCATAAAAATTTGAAAATTTGCTAATTTTAATAACAAATTTTAGTTTTTCGAAAATATTAATATTTAGCCACCATGTTGTGTCTGGCCATATTTGAAAAAAATGTAATAATTAATTTGTATCCACTCACCAAAAGATTGTAGGGACACGAAATTTTTTAATGAAAATTTAACAAAGTTTGTGAGTTTCATTTCACAAGATAATCATTTTTCAGCATTTTACTTATAAACTGGCCGCTATGTTGGTTTCGACATATTGGAATTAAACATTCTTGTTGATGAGCAGCAATTAAAAAATACCGTAACATTCAAATTAATAATAATTAGAACGAGTCTGTATGATTTGAATATCGACGTCATTATTTTTTAGCATTTTTCGAATATACAGCCGCCATATTGGGTTTCGTCATTCAAATACGACGTCCCAATTGTTAATTATGGTCAACATCTCAAAATGTATCGTGATATAAATTTTCATGGAAATTGAACGCAGTTTGTAATTTTTAAAGAACGAAATAGTTATTTTTTAGCATTTCACGGATAATTTGGCCGCCATATTGGTTTTGGACAAACTAAAAATTCATTTTTTCCATGGATTCAATGCTAACTACTAAATAAACCCATTAACACATATTTCTATGACAGTCGAAACTGTTTTATAACTTCCAAGTAACGATTTCATCTGTCGTACCTCGTTACCCGCAGACTTCGGCCACCATATTGGGGTCCGCCATGTTGATTTTTCAAAAGGCCACAGCTCAAATAAAATTACATATGTGTAGCTATAAAATGAGCCCCGAATGAATTTTTTAGGTGACCCCAATTTTTGGACAGGGGGGGTGTCTGATTTCACGGAGAATGCCCCATATATATATATATATATATATATATATATATATATATATATATATAAGTAAATGTAAAAGTACCCCAATATAAGTGTAAAATATATAAATATAAATATACATGTACACATAAATATAAAAGTAATAAAAGTAATAAAGAGATATTACGCCATAACAAACATCTAGGAATGCCTGCTGGTGCCGAGTATATATGTATATGTATGTGTGTGTGTGTGTGTGTGTAAGCATGCACGCGCATGCGCAACCGGCCTATGGCTACAATCGGCGACCTGCGGCGACCGACCGGCTCATGAGTTACGAGTTACGATCCCATCCCTTCCTATAACCGTATGAAAGGGCAGGAGTTTCAAGTGTTCCAACAGTCAAAGGCGGCAAATTGTAAGAACGAATATTGTGTGAAAACGAAACGAAGCAAAACGAAAATTATTGAAAACAAGGTAAAGAAACAACAATTGAGGTTATATGGATACATGCATAGCTAAATAATTATATTTTTTATTAGATGTGCGATACAAACGAGGAACGTTACGTAATTGTTCGTTTTATGGACGAAAACTCATCAAATTCCAGTAGAATTCTTGATTTGGTCCCACTCTCATGGGTGCACGGAGATGAAGAGAACGGATATACCTGCCTACATTCAGATTCACGCGATTACGAGCACATAGACAGCTGGTTATTATCATTGAAAGAGCCCGAGCAACATTGGGAATCTTTTACAATAGCAGTCATTGCATACGCAAGTATGTTATAATATTTATTAATAGTTTCTTTTTGCAAATTAATGTGCCGTTACTGTAATTTTTTCTTTTTAAATAATTAGAAGACTTGAAACAAGGCAAAAGGCGGCTCAAGCGAGCCTTGATGTCCGATGAAATTAAATGCACTGACGATGACAGATGTGATGAAGGCCAACCTATTAAAATGTCCACAAATGCTCTCGAAGAAAGATTGAATGCTGTAAAACCCTTCCAACACTGGAGTAAGCCTTCTTCGGCATCAGTACATTCGTTGCTTACCAGCCAGCCAAAAACGAAGAACAATCCAGGTATATACATTTTTCAGCTTGTTTAACTTCTTGTTTTATCCTAATATAAAGTACTTTGTATATAATTATTTTTGTATTTTAGGGATATGCTCGACGGATAAACCAACGGAACAAACAGTATTAGAGATAATAAATGTTCCTTTTTTAGAACAAACTGCCGCGATAGATGTAATAAATGTACCCAGTAAATACTTGAAATCCTATTAAATATGTACTGCTTTTAGATTTAGTAGATCTCTAACTTAATATTCAATAATTTTTTTAGTTTCAGAGAATGTTTCCGTTCAGAAGGAATACATAGATCACAAGTTTGAACAACTGCAAGAAGCAATATTAAGTCAAATAGCGTCTGCCAAAAGAAGCATTCTATACGACCTGGACAAAAAAATGAACGAAATCAAACATACAATTGTATTAAACAGTCTAACAGGAAATACGGCACAAGGTGGTGTAGAGAAAATCAAAAGCGACTTGGAAATAATTTTGCCCACAGTAACATTGGAGGATTTTTTGCAACTTGAAAATTCATTAATGAATTCTGAAAGCAAAAGAGAATCATTGGTAAATAATTTTAAATAAGTAGAAAATACATCTACGAAAATACATCTACGTTATTTGTAAAGAAATTTTTTAATATTTTTGTTACAGATGTCACTGTTCCGAATTTTAATTGCTGGTGATACAGTCGTAAAAGACAGCATTGCTAAAACTTTAGAATCAGTGATGGTCAAAGCGGTCGAATTGCAATATTCGGGAACTGGAAAAGTAATTAAAGGTCACGAAAAAGAAATTTCAGTGCGACAAACACATATCTATGTTTAAAAGGTAAAATAAATGTTTTAATATTAACCTTTATGTCTTATATAATTTGTGACTAGAATATTAATTATATAATATTTTTCGCAGATACTTTGATCGAAAAATATGGAGATACTCTGGATGTAAAGAAATTACCGGGCCAGGTGGGCATGTGGCTGTCCCGAGCTGGCGACAGAGAAGGCGGCCGAAAACAACGAAAAGAAAATGTAGATAATGTATAACAGGATAGGAGCAGCATCCTCGAGCACCGGATCGTACTGCAGGACCTCGTATATATATCTATACATATATATATATATATAGGCGTGTCTATTTGTCTAGTTTGTTCCCCGAGTGCACGGTCTCTCACGGCCACAAAACACTTTTATTTTTTGCGTGCGAATTTTTCGATCGCCAAGTCTGCATTTTCTTTTCAAAACGAATCTGGCCGAAATAATTCGCGCGATTTTTCTTTAGACCATCGAGTACGGCGAGGAACGGAACAATTAGCTTCCATGACCAAAAAGCGAGAGTTCGTCGAGCGAAAGAGGGCTCGGACTTTCAAAGCGAAACGTTTCGCGCCCGTCTTCGAACTTTTTTACTACCTTTGGTTTAGCACGACCCTTTACTCTAAGCGACGATATTTATTTAATAGTGCTTACCAAAGATGAAGAATTGATTCGCATTGTAAAGAGAGTATTAAGATTTATGTAAGATATTTGGTCCTCTTCTTTTTATTTGACTTCAGTCCTATTTAAAAAGCGTTGAATGAGAAATGCAATATATATTAGTTTTTAAAACATTAGCTTCCATGACCAAAAAGCGAGAGTTCGTCGAGCGAAAGAGAGCTCGGACTTTCAAAGCGAAACATTTCGCGCCCGTCTTCGAACTTTTTTACTACACTGAGAAAAAAATTTACTAAAATAAAAAAAATTTAGCTTAATTTTAGTAAATCGCGTGTTTGCATGCAACTGTGAACGTATTTTTTTAAAATAAGAAACTGTATTTACTTCTTTGAAAAACATAATTCCCTTAATAAAGGAAATAACTTATTAATTATAACAAGTATTTACTGCAATACAGTCAATGATTATTGAAATGTAATTTTTATTTTTTACTAATAAGTAATTTTCCATTTATATTTATTAATTTCAAGAGAATGAACTTTCTTATTATGTAAAGAATTCATAAATTCTAAGAAGTATTTTGTACAATATAGTCAATATTTATAGAGATATGAATCTTATTTTTCATAAGTTAGCGATTTTCTAATAATATTTATTTAATTTAAGAAAATAATTTTTCTATAAATTATTTTTACCTATAAGTAAAAACTTTTTAAAATTATTTTAAAACATATATACCAAATTAGCGTCCAAGCGCCAAGAGATACCCTTGTAGAGAAGAAATTCTTCCACTTACGACAGTGGACTCTGTGGTTTTCGCTTCGCAGGAAGTCTGCTTATATATTATGGTTGGATATATTTTAAATTTGAGAAACGTTTTCCATCATACGCCACCTAGCAGCGTCGCGCGTCGTTGCGAACTTATAGGATTCCGTCGAGTTAAAAATGCTCACAAATAAAATATTATTTTCCTTTTTTTGTCGAATATATTAACTTTATTTCAGTATACGTTTCCTCAAATGTAATAAATTGCACTAAAGAAAATATTTATTTCTTATAAATACTCTATTTATTATTTTTATAACTTTGGAAACGTGAATTTAAGCAAATATTTATTAAAGTGCCATTTCTAAATTTAAAAAATCCGGATTTAGTATTTTAAAAATTCATTTACTATATTTCAATAACCATTACACTGTAATATAGTAAACCTGAATTTGATTCAAGTAAACGTTTCAAGAAGAAGACATTTTCTAATTTTAATACTTTAGTTTACTATATTGAAATTGATAAGTTTTATATTTTAACATTATTTATTTAAATTAAGTAAATCTAATTTTAGTAAATATATTTACTAAAAGTAAGCAAATTTTTTTTTCAGTGTACCTTTGGTTTAGCACGACCCTTTACTCTAAGCGACGATATTTATTTAGTAGTGTTTACCAAAGATGAAGAATTGATTCGCATTGTAAAGAGAGTATTAAGATTTATGTAAGATATTTGGTCCTCTTCTTTTTATTTGACTTCAGTCCTACTTAAAAAGCGTTGAATGAGAAATACAATATATATTAGTTTTTAAAACATTAGCTTTTATGACCAAAAAGCGAGAGTTCGTCGAGCGAAAGAGAGCTCGGACTTTCAAAGCGAAACGTTTCGCGCCCGTCTTCGAACTTTTTTACTACCTTTGGTTTAGCACGACCCTTTACTCTAAGCGATGATATTTATTTAGTAGTGTTTACCAAAGATGAAGAATTGATTCGCATTGTAAAGAGAGTATTAAGATTTATGTAAGATATTTGGTCCTCTTCTTTTTATTCTACTTCAGTCCTACTTAAAGTTGAATGAGAAATGCAATATATATTAGTTCTTAAAACATAATAAAAAGAATGTTTAAAGTTAAAATAACTTTAAGTGTTTATTTTCTTTTCTGCATGGTAAGAATGCCAATATGGCTTTCTTACAATGGCAGGCTTAATCAAATTGTTTTTTTATGCTTTGTTGCGTAAATATATTATTACAAATATACATTTCTGAAAGTATATTTCGCTAGATACTTTTTGAATTTTTATTAAAAATACATTAACACATAAAAATTATATATCTATAAGTATTGTTAATAAAAATAAAAAAATTTTTCCAGTGAAATATATTTTAATAAATGTATATTTGTAAAAATATATTTATGCAATAAAGCAATAAAAAAATAATTTAGCTAAGCCGGGCATCATAAGAGCGCTATTATTGGCATAATAGATTAGCCATTAATGGTCAAATATTGGCAGGACAGATTAGCCATTAATGGTTAAATATTGGCAGGACAGATTAACCATTAATGGCCCATGATTGGTTACCACGTTTGGCCGTACATTGTTACCCATTGCTGGACCGAAGTTATCATTCCAGAGAAGTCCCATTGCTGGGCCAGTCATGGCTGCCATTATCGCGCCAATATTGGTGACTTGGGGACCAATTTTGGGCCAGAATTGGGCCGTTAGTAAAACCCTATATAACTACCAATCCATTTTAATCGGGTGAATAAGTGACCACATGAATCGTGTATTGAATCCGCATCAATCGTGAAATTTTAATACAACACCGGAATCGGATTTAATGCGATATTTCCGGATTTATCTGAATCCGACTGAATCGGTTTCAGTTGTATCTGCGCTTAATCCATTTCAATCGGGTAATGAAAGTAGCTATATGAATCGGATTGAATCCGCATCAATCATGAAATTTTAATACAACACCGGAATCGGATTTAATGCGATATTTCCGGATTTATCTGAATCCGACTGAATCGGTTTCAGTCATATCTGTGCTTAATCCATTTCAATCGGGTAATGAAAGTAGCTATGTGAATCGGATTGAATCCGCATCAATCATGAAATTTTAATACAACACCGGAATCGGATTTAATGCGATATTTCCGGATTTATCTGAATCCGACTGAATCGGTTTCAGTCATATCTGTGCTTAATCCATTTCAATCGGGTAATGAAAGTAGCTATGTGAATCGGATTGAATCCGCATCAATCATGAAATTTTAATACAACACCGGAATCGGATTTAAGGGGATGCTGGAGCCGCAGGCGAACTCGATTAGCGTCGATAAAGAAGGCCGGCGAACTCTAACGCGAATTACAGCGCCCGCCCTTTACCTTCACGGTGGTAGGAATTGGAATCAATATGTCGATAATGTCAATATTTTTAATTCCGTTTCTTACATTATCGTAAATATAATTCTGTATATTGCTCTAATGAGGTATTCATGCAAAACATGAATATATATTTGTACGCAATATTAGAATTACAATTGCATGTATTATAATATGTGTGAACTCACACGCGCGCACGCACACATATTCTAATATACTACATATACTATGTTTACGCGAGCGTTACACACTTCCGTAGTAACTTACTCAAACTATCACAACTTACGATAATTTTCTCCGCGTAAACGGGGGTTCTAGCCGAGATAATTCTTACAAAAGTATAACGCTCCGCGTAAACATAGCAATAGCCATATAAGTACATACAATACAGGAATGTAGTTTGGTATACAAGTACCAAATGCTATCCGGAGGTAATGTACTTCTCAAGCGTTTTCGAGAAATCGGTTTGAAGTTCAGCACGCTACATTAGTACCGCGGCAGTAAAAGGTTCGTCAAGTAATGTCGCTGGCCGGACGGACTAGACTGCGCTACGACTGCAGGTCGCGTGTTCGTCTACTCTCTGTTATCTGTTTCACTCTCTTATTTCTTTTACTATTACAAATAAAAATGTACAGAATGTATAACAATACGCAGACAAATCCTTTATATCATCGAACGTTTTTTTGTCTTTGTCATGAAAAAAAAAATAACAATGCACAAATAATAAGTATATAAATATATGTATCATCTAGGCGGCGAAATATGAAACAAGGGAATAAGTTATGCATATGTTTATTGTTTTCTGTATGTATAGGTGTACAAACAGATAGGTACAATGATATAAAAGCAATTATTCGTGAAATAAACTGCATACACAATTATAATTAATTAATTAATTTATTTATTTTAATCCTTGCAGAGGGAAAAGTGATACAGGAGACTTTTTTTTACTTGATTTGGCATCAAGAATATGCTGTTGCAATAGTATCACAACTTTTGTAAAATCTTGAGTATACATCTCTGTGGAGTTTTCATGTATACACAAATGTTTACAAAAATTGGCGTACTATTGCAACAGCATATTTTGTAGACCAAATGAAGTAAAAACGTCCTTTTCGGAGGGAAAAGTACCATTTTTCCCTCCGACTAACAATTATCGAGATATTGTAAGCTAAATATTGCAAAAATTATCAAGTTTTCCTTGAACATCTAAAAAAATATTAGGCAAATAAAAAAATGTTTCAGACAAAAGTTGTTCAAATTAATTCGTAGAAAAAGATGACATAATAAAAATGAGGTTTACATTACAATCAAGTTGGGTATTATTGGGTCCAAAGTGAGCGCCGGATCCAAAATTCTCATTTTATGTCCCCCTTCAAACCATATGCAATAAATTGTAGCTAAAAAATGTTTCCGTATCTTCTACAATTTTTTATATTTTTGCATGGGGTTATTAAACTGGGACTCCCTGTCTACTTATATGTGCACTGTTACTTTTTTTCACAATAAAGACAAAAAAACGTTCTATAATATAAAAAATTTGTCTGCGTATTGTTATACATCCTACACATTTTTATTTGTAACAGTAAAAGAAAAAAGAGAGTGAAAAAAATAACAAAGTAAGCGAACACGCGACCTGCAGACTCGTAGCGCGGCGCCTAGTCCTCTGAGCTACCGACGTTGCTTGATAAACCTTTTACAGCAACGATACTAATGTAGCGTGCTAAATTCCGCGATTTCTCGAAAACGCTTGAGTGGTGGTGCATCGACTCCGATAGCACATTTGGTACTTCTATACCAATACTACATTCCTGTAAAAGTTCGGCAAAATTGGTGACTCGGAGAGTACGTGCTTCCGAAGATAGACGTATGGTCACTTACAAAAAGGTTGCAACAGTACGACATTCACAGCAGTACTGAAAATCTATGATGTACGTGATATAAACTATGCGTTTTTAGTACTGCAGTGAATATCGGACTATTGCGACTTTTTTGTAAGTAACCATATAGCGTTTTATGAAAATTGTACGTATAATATATACGCCTGTAGCATTTTCATATAACTCACAATCATCTCACAACAAATGCCTTTGATAATTCGTTTTTACTAGTCAGCTCATAAAAAACGCTTTATTTGTACTATCCAGCCCACGATAAACGCCTCTGGCAATAAATTAAATATTGTCAGTTGACGATAAACGCCTTTGACAGTAAATAAAATATAGCTAGCCCACGATAAATACCTCTGGCAGTAAATAAAAAGTAGCCAGACGCCTCTAGCAGTAAGTAAAAAATAGCCAGCCCACGATAAACGCCTCTGACAATTTTGACAATATGGAATGAGCCCCTCCATCGCCCATTTCTGTGAAACGCAACCAAATATTTTTTATCGTTTCTTCATTTCCGTTTGCCTACGAGATAGGTAAACTGGGTTCTTTTTCTTTTTGTTAAACCGTACTTCCATAAATACATATAAAACACATGTATAAAGTTATGTATTATTCTTTTTTCTAACAGTTTTATCACACATGCTTTCTGGAGTGTGTAATTTCCATATGAAAGCATAATTACAATATTCTTTGAAATAATATAATTCAAAGAACATTTACTGTCACGGAAAAGGCAACAGTTCACGGTTTTCTACGATAGTGATAAAGTGTCGTCTCATAGATTTAACATCATTGGAATATGTTTCTTTGCAAGGATTTTTGCCTAAGACTACATCCGTTGCAAAAGCCGCAGCAAATATTCCACAACACGTAGCATCCGGTTGTCAAAAATCTTCAAATATATATTATATTTGAAGATTTTTGCTCACTGAAAATGAGCGTCGAGCGTCAACGTGAAATGGCACCTTTATGGTCGCGCAGTAGATTATATCGACGTACAGGAGAGTCATCTGTTTACTTTGCAGTATGTCTACACTACTGCAATGATACGATGCGAATATAAGGATGCGTTCACATTATAGAGTCAAACCTCGATAATCTAAATGCATCTACAAAAAAGTGACATGCATTTTTATAAACCTAATAAGTTGAAATATTTGTTGACTCAAAAAATTATTTCTATTTGAAAAATGAAACATTCCACATTTATGTATTATAACATTTCAGATTAGAATCTTGCTTTCTGCTTTGCGCATCAAGCTACGCGGCTAAACTTGAGAGGTACTGAAAACTCGCGGTATATAAGTAACACAAAAAACATCATTTTCTTACAACAAGTTGCTGGACGTTTATAAGCAAAACGCATGACACTTCATCTCAAGAGTCTTCGTTTTATAGATGGAAACGTACATAATCCGTCCAAGCAATATCAAAGCTTATAGTTATAACTCCTTTTTTGAAGAATAAAATAAAAAAAAACTTATTATTCTTAAATATTTATTCCATGTATCTTATAATTCTAAAATATAGATAATATTTCATGTAAAACTTCAAAAAAATTTCCATTTTTAAAATTATTCAAAGAAAAAAGTTATATAGAAATAATTGTTTGTTCCGCCAATAATAATTAAAACAAAAATGTTTATTATTTTCGACGACAATTGGCAATAAGTGTAGTGAAACGACTTTACAACATTTCGACTCTCAGGATTGGGCCCTTGTCAAGCGATCTAAATAACAAATAATTCAGTGTAACAATGATTTGGTCAACGAGAATTGTCAACAGAAAGAATATTTTAAATAAAAAGCAATACCTGGTATAAAACTAATCTTTGTCACGACTTACACATCTGCGTTTACGAAAAGTTTAACTGAAATGATCACAAAATTTATATATTCTAAAGAAAAAGTGTTCTAATGATCTACTTGATGTTTGCGAAGATTACAATCCTATCGTATTTACTGTACTAACAGTCGTGAGATAAAACGTGACGCGTATTGCACGCGTCCAGCACGAAGGGGACAATAAGCGTTGACAACAATATAATCTTTCCGTATATATATATATATATATATATATATATATATATATATGTATATATATATATATATATATATATATATATATATGTAGCTTTTAAGTGTTACGCCGTGCTACGCCAGATATCCATGTTTTATAAAAAAATGTAAAATATGTGTAAATAAATTGAACTTTTTATCTCAATGTATGTACCTAATATTGTTTATCATTGTTACTGCTATTGTAAATGAAACACTTTATTATATGTATATACATATATAAATAGACTGTTTAGAACTATACTGAAACAAATTAAATCTATTTTGTACAATTTTCAAACACCCATAAATATTTAAAATTTGGTGATATATATCTGATTATTATACATTATTATTATATTGATTTTATTGATGTAACCGAATCCTGACTACTTCATTAATTATAATTTCAATACTTTCATAAAATTGAGTAAAATGTAGTGTGCTTTTAACATTAACATGTTTATGAGTGTTATAAAATTTTTAAAAATTGGTTTGTTTCACTATGGTTCTCTATGGTTCCAATTAAAAATTTATGTTTAAAAAAAGAATTACATTAATAAAGAATTACATTAATAAATGTTGATCGAAAATTACAAATAATATTAAATATTATTCTGATTTATAAATTCTTTGGGATTTTTTTTAGAATTTCGCAAATATAGATTTTACCAAAAGGAAATCCTGTAGTAAGAACTCTATTACGTAAAAATTGTGTGCTATATACAATTTTAGTGATTAAAGCGGATTCAATCCGATTCACATAGCTACTTTCATTACCCGATTAAAATGGATTGACATTAATACGATTGAAACCGATTCAGTCGAATTCAGATAAATCCGGAAATATCTCATTAAATCCAATTCCGGTGTTGTATTAAAATTTCACGATTGATGCGGATTCAATCCGATTCACATAGCTACTTTCATTACCCGATTGAAATGGATTAAGCACAGATATGATTGAAACCGATTCAGTCGGATTCAGATAAATCCGGAAATATCGCATTAAGGGGATGCTGGAGTAGAATAAATTACCGACATTTTTTTGAAAACACTAAACTTTGAAATTGGCTTTACGGAATTGAAAATCCTTTTACAGGATTAAAGTACGCACAAAAACGGAGTGCGGAGCCGCCGATTTTATATCAAAAACGAAAAAAAAAAATGAAAAATTATAGTTTTGTTGTGACAACATTTGCTGCATATAAAAATTTAGACTTTGTACGTATAAAATGAGCAGGCTCCGCACTCGGAAATACAATAAAGAAGAATCCTGTGCTTGCAGAAATGAGCTGCGAGCTTTAGTATAAGAGGAAAATGTTTCTAAAAATTTCATATGTATGTTGTGACGTGACAATCGTCGCGTCCCTGGCCCGGATGGTAGCTCGGCCGAGGGAGACGTCAAGGGTGGTGCCTCCGCCCCGGGCGGGCGGGGCGTTAGATTTAGGTTAACGGGATTGCGAGACTTACAGGTGCGGAGCAGATGGCCAAAAGAATTGCTGTACCGACTAAAGTCGCACCGAGGGAATCTGGGGGCGACCGGCTGGAGACGTATCGAGGACGGACGGCCGACGGACGGGTCACGCTGGGGCCCATAGCCGGTGCCGCATAGCGCCTGTCAGAGAGAACGCTAGCCCACAACACGGAACGACGACCCGCACACGGAGGAACCGGAAAGGGGGACGCCCCGACGAAGGTCCCCGTCAAAGGGGTAACCACCCCCGGAGTTATACTACCGGTCGACGAGCCACGGCCTGTCCAGCCTGGCCGTCGAGCAACCGATCCCGGAGTCGCGACCTGGACAGTCGGACCCGGCGCCATTTTGGCACTACCGCAAGCGGGTGGAGGAAGGCGCGAGGGCGCCTTGGTCAGGCGCAGCGTCACGTAGGGCGCAGCACTAGTCAAGAGGGACAGGGCGTGCAGCACCGGCGCGCAGGAGCGCAGGCGCGGGCCCAGCGTGGTCCCGCCGGGCCAGAGGGCCGTCACTGTCGTGCGAGCCATCGTTTTGTGAGGTACCACCAGCCCCGTTTCCGAGCGAAACTACTCGTTACCGGTGAACGAAGGACCAATTGTAAGGCCACTGTTCAGGCATCACAAGTAAGATCGTCGCAATACCGAGGCCCTTTCGGGAGTCGCGTTGTGCTGCGAAAATATGTGTTCGTAGTAATCATCTCGGGAGGAATACCGCGGGAGGGCCCGGTCGGGGGAAATGCGTAACAGCCCGTCTCGGGAGTTCGAGTGCGCGGCCGCCGGCAGTCAACGTGTGTAATTGTCGTGTCGTCGAGCTAACTGTCGCATTTAAAGGTGTCGAGGTAACGATTCGATTCGGATTATCGTGAACGGCGAAAGGCCCTTCGCGTGATCGAGCGGTCTTTGGGCGGGGTGTTCTTCGTGCGTACCGGGCACCGTATCATCGCGGGGCCGCGTGAGCTCCGCGTGATCGCGTCGCGGCGTACGGGGCGCCTCCGCATATTGTGCATTGGGACTCGCGGAATCATAAAGATTAGCGGTCATTTCGGGACTCGCGGAATCGAGAGATTCGCGGTCAATTTCGGGACTCACGGAGTCATTGCGGTTGCGGGACTGCGAGATCGCATAAGGCGTTGGAGTAATTGTCGTATCGCGAATTGTAATCGTGTCGCGGGCCGTTCACGATTGAGGGAGAGTTCGAAGTCGTTGCCGTTTCGTAAGTTATTCGCGGTTGTTTGGCGTCGAGCCTGTATTGCGTCGAGTGTTAATTATGTTATGTCGAGGTGTAACTACGTTGCGATGTTAATGTATCGTCCTTCGCGTTAAAGCATTAGCGTCTCGCGTTAAAGCCTTCTGCCCCGCGTTCTTGTATTTCGTACGATCTTCCGCGTCCGGGTATCATATTGTGTTATTCGCATCTGGAAGCGTTTTGCCGCCTCCACGTAATGTGTGGCGGGCCGCGTTGCGACCACCATCGAACCGGTCGCGGAACCTCTCCTGTTCTTCATTAAATATATTTTCTATATCTTGTTAATTCTGGTGTGTATTGATTGCGCTGCGCTCCCTCTCCTCCTATATCGGACTCACGCCTGAGGTGATAGCGAATCAGGATTTCGTGTATCGTGGTGCGAGGAATCGCACCTGGCGCCCATATTACGTTTTGTGAAAAGGATTCGGTCAAGCTACCATCGGCTGTGAATTAATAGAGCCCTTCGGGAACGTTGGCCCTTTGATAATAAAATGACGGCGCGCTCCTTCTCGGCCGGCGAGACCGAGCGGACATCGTCGTCGTCATAATGTATGCGTGCGGAATCGGTGTGAAGAGTAAAACAGACCGTAGTTTAGTTGCTAGGTAGTACGATAGGTGGTGCTGTAATCAAATGTGCAGTGAAGTGCATCGCTGGATCATAGGATAATACTCCGGACTTATCGACCTAAAAATCAGGTCGATAAGTGACACTATTACCTAGGATCAGGGTTTTGTAGGACATTTTCAAAAGTTTACTTCCCGGAATGAATTATTTACGTACGTGTCATTATGTTTACACAAATCTTTTTCATGTAGATAATTCATGCAATATAAATTATTATATGAGATATTATATCGTAAATTTAATTATGATATGGGATATTATATTGGATAACAGTACAAAGAAAGAAAAGATATAAAATTGAATACAATTTGACTTTAGTATAATAAAGTATAAATATTACAAATCAGGCATATGCCTAGCGAGTGTGCAATGCGTGCATATATGTGTGATTGAAGAATCTGAAGCATACATAAAAAATAAATTCTCCTACAATCCATATGTAAAAGCTTATAGGAAAGAATAGAAGAGATCGCGTAGCATCATCATACATTAATATATAAAATACATTTCCAAACACGATTTATTTTTTATAAATACGAGAAGGACATATTACAGACGCGCGCACGCACACGCGCGCGAGCGCCGAGATATGAAAAAGAAGCCTAGCACGATTCTCGCCGGCTTGCGGGCCTCGTGGCTAGCCGAGCCGAGCGTCGAGCATCACGCGGTGATGCCAAATTGCACGCGGTGATGCCAAATTGCGGCAATGTGGCATCACCGCGTAATGCTCGACGCTCGGCACGGCCAGCCGCGAGCTGGCAAGAATTGTGCTAGGCTTCTTTTTCATATATCGGCGCTCGCGCGCTCGCGCGCGCGCGTTTATAATATGTCCTCGTATGTATAATTAGGTAAATCTTGTTTGGAAATGTATTTTATATATCAATATATGATGTATGTGTATATATAAAAAATATGTATATATGAAAAGTGAGAAATAAAGAACGGAAGGAGCGTAAATGATAAATATTTATAGAAAAATCTTCTTTCTCTTGACCAACATGTACGTATTTTCTTTGAAAATGTTCCATTTTGGAAAAGTAACTTATTGCCAATACAAGGAAAACGGAATAAATTAAAATAAATGTAATTTGTCTAAAAAATTTTTAGACAAATGTCTGTTAGTATATTAGTATACTTTTTACTGTACTAATAGATAAATACATACAGAGCAAAATTAGCTTCATCGATATACCACGGATTACACATGTAATAAAAATTAAATATATGTATATATATATATATATATATATATATATATATATACATATATTTAATTAATACAACATTCCTTGGCAAAATCGAAAAGTACTTCCTATTTTGTTTTGAATGCCCATTATATAAATAAATGTGTATAATGGAAAAATGATATATATGTGTGTGTGTGTGTGTGTGTGTGTGTGTGTGTGTGTGTGTGTGTGTATACAAACAAAATAGGAAGTGCTTTTCGATTTTGCCAAGGAATGTTGTATAACTGAGAGATTCGACCAGCAGCGAACGATAAAAGAAAACAGCCATATAATCTTCTCTTACCTTCGCGTTACTATTGTTATTGTAAATATTAGCTTTGTAAAAGAATTAAAATAAAAATAAAAAGTATATTTTTATTTATTTAGCAATTTTTATATTATCGTGATTTATTACTTATGTCTAATAATATTTTTTGTACAACTACATTCATAACTTTGCTTTAGAAAAGATTCGTGTAACACAAATATTTATTTCAATGCAAAAAGTTGTAACATTCCACACTGGTAAGCGCTCGTCATTGAAAACATTTTATCACACCGTCGTGTTAGCACCGTTTGAATACTTGCGATATATTTTAATAGCAACCTTTTTCTCTGCTTTGTTATTTGAAAGTACACGTCACAAATACAAATTGTTACTAATGCATGACTGAACGGCAATAGCGAGCGAGCACAACTGATTTAGATGTACCATAAATTGCTATTTTTATTTTTTTCTTATTTGCTATTTTTATTTGTTATTATTATCAGGTGAAAAGTGTTACACATTCCGTCCTGCTTTTATGTATTTGCAATGTAACTCATGCTTGCAATTTTGCTCATAATAGAAAGCAAAACAAAAAACAATGGCAAAGTTACTTTTCTAATTGTTTCCAAATTATTCTTTATATTTATCCTACACGGAGAAAATTTTATAATAAATATTACTATGGTGTCGCACTAGCTGCGGACCATCGAGAAATAATACTATGTTTTAGGTAAAAATTACGTTATTAATTGTTTTTAAAATAATGATTATAGCATTAACTTATAATTCCTCGATGGTTCGCAGCTAGTGCGACACCATAATAATATTTAATATAAAATTTTCTCCGTGTATATATATATATATATATATATATATATATGTATATATATATGTATATATATATATATATATATATATATATATATATATACAGGGTGTTCTAAAAAAGGGGGGCCAAAATTTAGGGAGATATTCCTCACATCTAAAGGATGAAAAAATGTTATATGAACTTGGGTGCGGAAACGCTATATTCAGGAGTTGTGTTGAAAATACTGTTGACTGTATTACTTACACAAGAAACAATTTAAGATTAATCATTGTGGACGACAATCGTTTAATCAGTAGGTTTATTTACATTTGTTTTTAAAGTGACCTTGAGTTGCCTGGAAAATAAGGTCACTACCTCATTTAGCCGTAACGTCGCATACTCAGAAAAGAAGCCAGGCAGAAAAAAAGCGTTTCCGCACCCATGTTCATATAACATTTTTTTCATCCTTTAGGTGTGAGGAATACCTCCCTAAATTTTGGCCCCCCTTTTTTAGAACACCCTGTATATATATATATATATATATATATATATATATATATATATATATATATATATATATACATACAATAATCTTATGAAAGTAATTTCCATTGGCTTATTGCGTTTCAAAGTCATTCGCTAATTCACATAAGTATCTAATGTTGCGCACATTTACAAGCATAACTTTTGATTTTATATCTGTTATAGGAATAATTTTACATCTTTCGAAATTTTCTGACTTAATTTTTTTTATATGCGGTACCTTAAAAGGGTCGTCTTCAAATAAGTTAATATTTGAAATTTTTAAATAACATTTGTTGTCAATACTAATTATATCTACTATTTGTCCAAAAATAGAAGATTCCAATTTTACTACAGAATCTTTCGTGCGTTTTGTTCGTATGTATTTAATACTATGCAAAACATTACCTCTATATATACATTTTTTGTACACTCTATAAACCTTTCCGTCAATTATTTCAGTAGATCTTTTCCCAACAAACAGTACATCATTTTCTCCATAATCGAAATATGTCGACAACCTCCTAAATGTAAATAAATTCGAACAAAAATCTTGAACCTCAGCGGAAGAATATTCAACGTTCCCTGTTTTGAAATGAAACATTTGTAAGTGTTTCCTCGATATTTGTTTATCCATCCCATTTGACCCATTGACAAACTGCTTTAATTGGTAAATATTGCTCTCAAAAGGAAACGTTGAATTTGACCAAAGGGGACCAGTTTTCTTTACTGAATGAACAACATGTAACAAACTGTGAATATTAAAAGTCATATTTTAGTTCCATACATTTCGTAGAGTCCTATAAATTTCAACAGGTCACGTTCGCATTCCATTAATTTTCTTCGACTAATTTTGTTTTTAACAATGTATGAAAGCTTTTAACTAGCAGAGAATAATGCTCTAAAGCTTCATCTTTGATAATTCCATCCAAACTCGGTAAATTATAATACAGAACCCAAGATTTAATCTCAGAAGCCTTCCACTTGGCACGGTCTTTTAATGATCGTGGAAGTCTGTGTATATCATGAGTGGGAGTAATGGATAATAAACGTTTTTCAATAGCTTTTATGTCGAAATTACTGAGCTTGAAATTATTTTGCGTTTTTGTTGATGTCCATTGTTTATAAATTTGTTGATCTACACCAGCTAAGAGTCCATGTAAATAATCGAAACTAAAGGACCAAATCATGTCTATTTGTGGAATTATTGATACAGAAGTATTACCTTTTACTCCTCTCTCTGAAATTTTATTTGTTGAAGTTACGACTTCCACATCTTTTACGTAACTTTCTTGATTTCTTAAGTCTGGTTCAGTTATTTGCATTGGATACCTTATTCCTGAAACATCCTTAATGTAAACACCAATGTGGTAGCACCATGAACAGCCGTAATAGCCATTAAACTGTATTCTATTTTGTAAAATTGGCCGGCAAACGGAATCTACGCAGAAAGCTAGTGGACAAAATTTGACGACAATTTTTCTGTTATTCAAATTTGTTGTTACAATGCCTTCTTCATATAAACGCAATGCTTCTTCGTTGAATTTTGAAAAGTATAAGCTACCTAAATCACAGTTGGGTTCTTTTATTGTTGTTAACATTCCAGCAAGAAGAATAAACCTAGACCTACTATTAGGCGGTAGAAAATTTGGAAGTATTTGAAGTGGCCAAAATCCTCTTTTTCCACTTTTTGTTAATGGCGCCCCATCGGTACTAACATTGTACGTTAAGTAGATCTTTTCATTATTGATTTTTTGATACTGCTCGCTATCATAAATATCTCCAACTGATTCTTTTGATTTGTTTCCATTAATTGAATCTTGAAACTGTAGAATTTCTTTTTTATATCTTGGTTTTTAAATAACATTTTCAATTGATATGTTAGATCTATTGACATAAAGTAATTCTTTGAATTAATATTTATTTCAGTTTGTGTTGAACAGTTCAAACAAGTTACTTTTTTTCTGGTTATATTTCCATGAGATCCAGAGTATATAATCTTTTTATTACAAATATCGCAATAATAATGATATATTATTTTATCTTCTGGAGGATCAAATGTTTGCTGGAACCTATATTTGGATATATGTATTTTTTTTTATGCAGGCCCTGCTAATAATTTAATCATATCGATTAAATATTCTCTGCCAATATCTGATAACTTGAACCGTAATGAAAATGCCATAATTAATGTCATAACATCTCGCACGGTCAGTTGAGATGTTTCAAACATAATGATGTCATCAAATGCCTCATTATCATTGCTTGTGTTTTCTGAATTATCATCACTGTCATTGACATCATAACGTCCATCATCAGTATCATGATTGTTTGTACTGCATGAAAAAAAATGATAATATTTTAATATTTTGAAGGAATATTTAAATGTTATTTCGATGTTAAATTGCTAAGAAAAGTAAATTACAAACATTATGAAGCAAAATTATTATATATGCGCTTGATTCCAGTTTAATTTAGTGAAAGTCAATTAAATTTTGTCACTTTACATTCAATATCTATCAATATATTATGTCTTTTTGTACAGATATTCTTCGTATACAATAAGAATTGTTACAAGTAACGTAACGTGTTCAAATAAGTAAGTTAAAGAAAACACTTTTAGTTATAGAAGGGTAGTGAAACAGTGTCAGATATGTTTATAGAATACATGTGTGATTTTCGAGTTAAACTTTTGTTATTTCATGAAATATTCATTATCAGTGTTACAAGATTTTTATCAAAATATGTGAATTTTTCACTTTTTATTGCTTATGTGGCTTCTAAAAACAGCAGTAAAACTAAAAGAAAAATTATTTTTCAAGTACCTTATACAGTCGCTGTCACTAATTTCATTTTCATCACTGTTTGAATGAGAAGCCTTCACTGGCGCACAGTACAATTGCGCACGTTGCAATTGCGCACAGTACTATTGGACACATAAAGTCGCGCACCGTACGATTAGACACGTTTCAATTGCGCACAGTTCGTTTGGACACATTTCATTGGCGCACAGTTCAATTGGACACCGTTGCTTTTGGACACAACAAATATTATTAACTTATTTATATAAATAAACGTATGTTGCATTGGACACGGTTCTTTTGCGCACTGTACAATCGCGCACCGTACAATCGCGCACCGTACAATCGCGCACCGTTTAATCGCGCACCGTACAATCGCGCACCGTTTAATCGCGCACCGTACATTCGCGCACCGTACATTCGCGCACCGTACATTCGCGCACCGTACATTCGCGCACCGTACAATCGCGCACCGTACAATCGCGCACCGTACAATCCCGACGTCTTCCACGAGGAGAAGTCGGCTCAATCGGTTATCTGACACCTAGTAAACACTGTGGTCAGGTCGGCGTCAATGTAGCGTCGACGATAGGAGAATTCGTCACGCAGACGTCTTCTTCAAGACGAAGTATAATGTACGCGTTGACAGACACCTAGAACACGCTAAAATGGGGTCGGCGTCAAAGCCACTATTCGGGAAAACGAAATTAGTACGTAGACACCTTCCCCGAGAACAAGACCCGGAATCACGTCTACCAGATTCCTAGAGCCAGCCCTGTAAGGTCGGCGTCTTATATAACATATCAAAGTACATGCGTGGGCGGGGGGGGCTTCGCCCCCCCTGCACCCCCCCCCCATTGTGTGAGTAAACCTAGGGGTGCAGGCGGGGGGGGGCTCTGCCCCCCCGTACTCGCCCCCCCCCGGGCACCTGGCGGTGTGGGTTGGGTTGAAAGCTGGGCGGGGGGGGCTTCGCCCCCCCCGCACCCCCACCCCATGGACACGCCTTCGGCGTGCCCGGGTAGGAGATGTATTTCGCTTTAAGCGTGAGCGGGGGGGGCTTCGCCCCCCCCTACACCCCCCATGCACGTGAGTCTCACTTTATAAATTATAACTTACAAAGCGAGATTCACGTGCGCAGATTGTACGGTGCGCGATTGTACGGTGCGCGATTGTACGGTGCGCGATTGTACGGTGCGCGATTGAACGGTGCGCGATTGTACGGTGCGCGATTGTACGGTGCGCGATTGTACGGTGCGCGATTGTACGGTGCGCGATTGTACGGTGCGCGATTGTACGGTGCGCGATTGAACGGTGCGCGATTGTACGGTGCGCGATTGTACGGTGCGCGATTGTACAGTGCGCAAAAGAACCGTGTCCAATGCAACATACGTTTATTTATATAAATAAGTTAATAATATTTGTTGTGTCCAAAAGCAACGGTGTCCAATTGAACTGTGCGCCAATGAAATGTGTCCAAACGAACTGTGCGCAATTGAAACGTGTCTAATCGTACGGTGCGCGACTTTATGTGTCCAATAGGGGAGCGTCCCGTTTGACCACGTTAACATTGACCACGGTCCCGATTGACCACGTTGCAATTGACCACGTTGCGATTGACCACGTTGTGATTGACCACGGTCCCGATTGACCACCGTCCCGATTGACCACGGTCCCGATTGACCACCGTCTCGATTGACCACGGTCCCGATTGACCACCGTCCCGATTGACCACTGTCCCGATTGACCACCATCCCAATTGACCACGGTCCCGATTGACCACGGTCTCGATTGACCACGGTCCCGATTGACCACCGTCCCGATTGACCACGGTCCCGATTGACCACGGTCCCGATTGACCACCGTTCCGATTGATCACGGTCCCGATTGACCACGTTGAAATTGACCACGTTGCGATTGACCACGTTGTGATTGACCACGGTCCCGATTGACCACCGTCCCGATTGACCACGGTTCCGATTGACCACCGTCCGATTGACCACGGTCCCTATTGACCACCGTCCCGATTGACCACGGTCCCGATTAACCACCGTTCCGATTGACCACGTTAAAATTGACCACGTTGCGATTGACCACGTTGATATTAACCATGTTGTGATAGACCATGGTTTCGATTGACCACGGTCCCGATTGACCACGATCTCGAATAATTTATAAAGTGAGGCTTACGTGCATGGGGGGGGGTGCAGGGGGGGGTGAAGCCCCCCCCGCTCACGCATAAAGCGAAATACATCTCCTACCCGGGCACGCCGAAGGAGTGTCCATGGGGGGGGGGGTGCGGGGGGGGCGAAGCCCCCCCCTGCCCACCCGTCAACCCAACCCGCCCGCCCAGTGCACAGGGGGGGGGGTGCAGGGGGGGCGGGAGCCCCCCCCGCCCACACTTCTAGGTTTACTCACACAATGGGGGGGTGCAGGGGGGGCGAAGCCCCCCCGCCCACACATGCTCTGGGAAAGATATTTTGATGCACTTTATGATGTCGGCCGTTGACGCCGACCTTATAGGGCTGGCTCTAGGAACCTGGTAGACGTGATTCCGGGTCTTGTTCTCGGGGAAGGTGTCTACGTACTAATTTCGCTTTCCCGAATAGTGGGTTTGACGCCGACCCCATTTTAGCGTGTACTAGGTGTCTGTCAACGCGTACATTATACTTCGTCTTGAAGAAGACGTCTGCGTGCCGAATTCTCCTATCTTCGACGCTACATTGACGCCGACCTGACTACAGTGTTTACTAGGTGTCAGATAACCAATTGAACCGACTTCTCCTCGTGGAAGACGTCGGGATTTCGTTTTCCTTAACGCGTACTCGGATTCTGATATATTATATAGAATCAATGGGGACCGTGGTCAATCGGGAACGTGGTCAATCGGAACGATGGTCAATCGGGACCGTGGTAAATCGAGACCGTGGTCAATCGGGACCGTGGTCAATTGGGACGGTGGTCAATCGGGACCGTGGTCAATCGGGACGGTGGTCAATCGGGACGGTGGTCAATCGGGACGGTGGTCAATCGGGACCGTGGTCAATCGGGACCGTGGTCAATCACAACGTGGTCAATATCAACGTGGTCAATCGCAACGTGGTCAATTTCAACGTGGTCAATCGGGACCGTGGTCAATCGGAACGGTGGTCAATCGGGAGCGTGGTCAATCGGGACGGTGGTCAATCGGGACCGTGGTCAATCGAGACCGTGGTCAATCGGGACCGTGGTCAATTGGGACGATAGTCAATCGGGACCGTGGTCAATCGGGACGGTGGTCAATAGGGACCGTGGTCAATCGAGACCGTGGTCAATCGGGACGGTGGTCAATCGGGACCGTGGTCAATCGGGACCGTGGTCAATCACAACGTGGTCAATATCAACGTGGTCAATCGCAACGTGGTCAATTTCAACGTGGTCAATCGGGACCGTGGTCAATATTAACGTGGTCAAACGGGTGCCACTCGTCCAATAGTACTGTGCGCAATTGCAACGTGCGCAATTGTACTGTGCGCCAATGAACCTCTCCCTGTTTGAATTGCTATTTTGATCATCATCAAAGCTGTGATTGATTTCGTCACATATATCACCTAAAATGCAATGTACTTATTAAAAATATTAAATTAATTTTATGTAAAATTAATTATTCTATTGGGCGATTTCAGTATCAGGGATATGTATAAATGCTTTATCAAATGTTTCAACTGTAAACCTTTCAACATTAATTGAATATAAGAAAGAAAATAACATATAAAATAATCCATAAAATATGCTTTATATACTTAAAGACTAGTAGAACAAAGTGTAAATTATTTAGAATATTATATTCGTCTTTACATAGCAATTATTATTATTAATGAAAATTGTTATAAATTGTTATAAATGATTATTAATCAATATTTCATAATATACTAAAAAATTGCCAACTATTTTAAATGTTGGAAAACGACACTTCTTAATATAACCAAAATTGTTACAACCCACCAAACACAATGCAACATGTAACGTACAGGTTAGTTGTAATTTCCTACTCAATAATATAAATGCAATATAATACACGTGTTGTACGTTACGTGTTGCATTGTGTTTGCTGGGAATATACTTATATTTTCAAGATTACTATAATCATGTTCTGAATATTCCAATTGTATATGATTTATGTCATCATAATTACAGCTGTTTTGACTCTCAACCATCTCTCCATTTTTTGCAGTACTTTGATTATCATATGTACTATTATGTTGCAGTTCAGTTTCATCATTTACTTTTTCTGTAAAACACAGACATAAAAGAGGTAATTAAAAGAGCTTTCCAATTTTTGTAGTGCTCTATAATTAAGGAATCTATCAACACATTCATTTTGCATACACAGACATACGTTTTACACTACAGTATTCTCTCAGTTAAAACAACCTAGTGACATCAAATTGATAACGAGTTTGATTAGTCAAAATGAGTGAGCAAAATGATGGCAATATGACTGTATAACGTCCCATAACATGATGGTGATTTTGACTGTCATTTTGACGTGTTCTGTACAGGAATATAAATACATGATTAAAACTATATTATTTTAAATGAGAGCAAAATAAAGACAAAATGTATTACATACGCGGGTACAACAGTTTCACAGATGAGTTAATAATGATGATATTGCTTCATCTTTTGTTTTCGTACAAGGTGTATTATTGAGATGAAACATGGTTACAAAATCACATATGCATATATAATAATTAATCGATGAATTTAAATATGTTTATAGGTAGAACAGAGAAAGTGATGATAAACGACGGTTTTCATGTCATATTGACATCATTTTGACTATATATAACTGGGTTATACCGCATTATATCTTTTTTATATTTTAATCGAAATTTTTTACAGAATTATTGTTTATAATAATTGCGTCCGATCACTTATAACCAGAGTGACATTATAAAAATGTATTTTTTCTTACCTGCTGTTATATGTTGTCTCTGACCCAAAGTGTCCCACTTTGATATTGTGCGACAACATTGCTTATCTCTATAACTAGTCTTTTAATTTTATACAGCCCTGCATTATATCGTTTAACTTTCTTTGGTTGTACTTCTGGGTATAGCTTAATCCCATCACTATCAGTTTCTGATGAATCATTCATTGCATTAAATACTATTTTTACTAAAAATACCTGAATAAAAAACATACATTTAGTATTGAAACTAGATGAACTACTTGAAATTTATACAAATATAAAATTCTATTCTATACTCTATTCAGCGAGAGAACGAGCACGAATCGGATGAAAACTCGTCCGTTTCGCGCCGGTCTCCATGCCCACAGAATGCCTACAGAAAGCCGTATACAACACTTACAAGGGAACGGTCGGAAGTGTCCCTACCCGATTTGGATGCGCTTTGGATATGTTGTTGAGCATCAAAAAATATTAGACTCGTATTTTTTTTTTCTGCGTATCTCGACGTTTATTGGTTGAAAAAATCCCTAAAAAATAACAACCGATTTGGATGCCCTTTGGATATGTTGTTGAGCATCAAAAACATTAGACACGTGTTTTTTTTTAGCTGCGTATCTCGACGTTTAGGGGTTGAAACAACCTTTTTTTAGCTACGTATCTCGACGTTTAGGGGTTGAAACAACCCCTTGAAAATAACGACCGATTTGGATATGTTATAGAGCATAAAAAAACATTAGACACGTGTTTTTTTTAGCTGCGTATCTCGACGTTTAGGGGTTGAAACAACCCCTTGAAAATAACGGATTTTATAGTTTTTAGCGAATATCTTCGAAAATATAAGGCGTAACGACAAAACATTTGTACGAAATGTTTATGGCTTTTTGTGCTCTTTACAATGGCGTAATCAGATTTTTCAAATTTGTCACATTTTTTAATTTAACCCCACCCCCACCTATTATTTTTGCCAAATATAACAAATTTTCCAACGCAAATACCATTATTAGATTTTTGGCAAGACGAGATGATATGTGGAATAGGCGTCGCGCTGTAGGTAGGTGTTGCGTTATTTCCGTTCAGTTGCGCCGTACGCTTAAAAATTTCCATTTCAACTCCGGGATGACCGAAAGCGCTGATGCAAAGGCTAGCGCAAGGCACTGACAGCGAGAGGTTAACGCTATTTCGAGAGTCCTAGACTAGCAACGGAATGTCGACTCCGACATTATAAATATCGCCGAATTGTAAGATCGGGCGGGCAGTCGCAAATCATAATCTAAACGAACACGTGCGTCACATTAACCGCTACAATAATATACTATCCCGCTTACGGCACAACAAAATCAACAATTAAATTCACGCATTTAAATATCATTTGCTTGTGTCATAATTCCGAAAAGCAAGCATTTCGGATCATAAGTCTGAAGTGTAAAGAACTGTGTTGTACGCTGTCGTTTTGTGAACATTTAAGTGCATTTTTATTGTTAACTTTTATTGGTTTCTTACGCTTGTTACTTTTTTCTTTGATATTGAATATTGAATATAATTTTTTATTCAGCTCTTACTCAATTCTTTGCCAGTCTTGCCAGTGACTATATAATCTTTTTTGTTTATAAAATGTCACGTTGTAAGCACCTACTATAGTATATTGTGCACCTAGGAGAGAAAGCAGCGTTTTTCAGACGAGTGTAATTTGCCGCTCTCGCCTTTGGCTCGGGTGGCAAACTTCACACTCGTCTGAAAAACGCTGCTTTCTCTCCTTGGTGCACAATATACCATAGTAGGTGCTTACAACGTGACATTTTATGAACAAAAAAGATTATATAGTCACTGGCAAGGACTGGCAAAGAATTGAGTTAGAGCTGAATAAAAAATTATATTCAATATTCCGTTGCTAGTCTAGGACTCTCGAAATAGCGTTAACCTCTCGCTGTCAGTGCCTTGCGCTAGCCCTTT
>JASTWL010001616.1:0-29919 GCA_035220575.1 Temnothorax rugatulus | reverse complement strand
CTTTGTACACTTAGCACACGTACGCTGCATGTGTTACCTACAATCGTTTAATCACTTAAAAGAACGCAGAGTTCAGTAGTATCGATCCGCAATTAGAGTGTCCCGTATAGATCACAGAGATGTCGCAGAGATCAACCCGAGCAGCCCAATCAGCAGTCACACAGATAGCACGTGTCAGAAAATAGCATGTAGGTAGAGAAGATCGGCAACGATAGGCGCATGCGCAGCTGAGATCAACGTCTTCACAGGAACAGCCAAGAACTAGGTTAGAACAAGCGATGATATTTGCCACAGAAATCCTTTTAGTTAGGTAGCAAGCACCAGAAAGATAATGATAGCACGTGACAAGCAACAAAAAACCTGCTAATACCTGCAACAAAATGGCCCGGAGGCAGCTTACGGCAGAAAACAGATTCACTTGAAGCAGGAGCAAAGAGAATAGACAAGCAATAATACTCACAGAGGGAGGGAGGGAGGGAGGGAGGGAGGGAGGGAGGGAGGGAGGAGGGAGGGAGGGAGGGAGGGAGGGAGGGAGGGAGGGAGGGAGGGAGGGAGGGAGGGAGGGAGGGAGGAGGGAGGGGGAGGGAGGGAGGGAGGAGGGAGGGAGGGAGGGGGGAGGGAGGGAGGGAGGGAGGGAGGGAGGGAGGGAGGGAGAGAGAGAGAGAGAGAGAGAGAGAGAGAGAGAGAGAGAGAGAGAGAGAGAGAGAGAGAGAGAGAGAGAGAGACTAGAGTGTGTCAAAAGTATGAATGATACAGAGAAGGCAGCCTGGGTGAGCTTCAAAGATGTCGCAACAAAATTTTGGGAAATAACAAAGATGAAAACTATAGGAGCATCGTAGAAAATATGGTAGAAAACTTCAAAAACTTAGGTTGCTTAATGAATTTGAAGCTTCACTTTCTTGATTCGCACCTTGATGAATTTCCACAAAACCTTGGGGATTTCAGTGAAGAGCAAGGCGAAAGATTTCATCAGGATATGAAGGAATTTGAACGTAGATGGCAAGGAAACTGGGGCGTGAATATGATGGCGGACTATTGCTGGATGCTGAAAAGAGAAACACAACAAAAAGGCAAAAAGCGACGTAGAAATCCTTTACATAGGTCGTTCGATGACAAACGCATACGCAAGCGTAAACCAATTTAGTTCTCGTTCATAAGATCACCTTCATTTAAGGCCTCATGCAGGTTTTCAGTCACTAAATTCCCTTACAGTATAAAATCTTCTGATCACCAAACTGGACTTACAGACGATAACTGTGCTAGTATTGCCAAATTTTCCCGCTCTCAAAGGTATAACCATCTTCAGATTCGCCTTCAGCCTGCTGTTGTCTTCAGTTTTTCTTATAGTCTAAACATCAGGAAAGACTGACACAAGTGTGTTTGTGCGTTTACCAATAAAATTCTGGTTGGTCTTGACCTGAGACAAATCATATTCATTTTTTTTAAGCCTTTACCACTAAAAAACGTGGTTTTTTACTTTTTTGAGGTTATCTCTGAAATTCACTGTGCGACCCCTATTTTTTATTGCAGATTCGTGTTCAGCGGGTCAAAATACATAGAAGTAATGTGGTCTCAACCCCAGAGCAATATACTTTTTTTTTGTGGGCCTGTGTATTGGATAAAAATAAAAACACTTTATTAAATAAACAATACACATGGATAACATTTCGTCTGTACTTATAATTAGTCTTCTTCGGAACGGATTACTATAAATATAAAAGAAGAAGATAAATATCAAAACATGATAATGTTTAAGTTAACATACTAAAACATTAAACATTAGTCTAAGGCTAAAACATTAAACAATCTCCTAATAATATAAACAATAATCTAAATTGAATCACAAATATAAAAACGCCGCAATAATCGAATGAAACCATGACAAGATAAATTTATATTTATATTGAGAAGTGGTAAAATCTCTTCCGTCAGGAAGAGAATGTAAAAAATTATTAACGGGGGTATTTTGATTTAAAAGATCTTTAAAATAGATATTTTTCAGGAATTTTTTATAGGGAAACGAAGAAAGTGAATAACGTTAAACTTTGCATGTCTCTTCATCTTATTTTAAAATTTTATTTTTATTTCTTAAGTAACAAAAATGCTTTTCCTTTCTATATTATAGGTATTCTGGTCACTAGAATGTATAAATAACAGACGGTGTAAATAATTCTAGCTGTTCTAGTTATCTGAGACGCAAAAAGCTAAAATTTTCTTATTCAGAAGAAGTATATGTGGCTATCGTCTGAACTAGAACTAAACCAATATTTCCATTCTAGGTGGCCTTTTATCAAAAATATTATTAATCAATATTAAATAAACCATTTACGGTCTGAGCCTGGATTTTATAGTAGCCTAATAATATTTTTTATATACTATATATTCACATATTTTTTTAACTTTATTAATAAACTACGCGCCGACTAACTTGTCAGACTTACAACACAGCTCCTATTGGAGTAGTAAAATCCCCTCATCACTTCCCTCTGATTAAATCAATTTAAATAATAGTAAAGAATTTACTACTCCAACAGGAGCTGTGTTGTAAGTCTGACATGTTAGTTGGCGCGCAGTTTATTAAGGTTGGAAAAAATATACGTGTAGTACACAAAAAATATTATTAGGCTATTAAAATCCAAGCTTGGACCGTAAACGGCTTATTTAATATTGATTGATTGTATAACGGTCTTATTTCTCTTATATTATAAAAATATAATTTTTCAAAATTTTGTTAGTATTATATTAAAAGAAGAGAACTAATAAACGTATAATGTTTATTCTAGTTCAGACAATAGCCACACTTATTCTGAATAAAAAAATTTTTAGTTTTTGAGTTTCTGATACCTATAGAACAGCTAGAATCATTTACTCCGTCTGTCATTTACACCTTCTAGTGATCAGGATATAACATAGAAAAGAAGAGCATTTTTCTTACTTAAAAATAAAAATATATTCTTAAAATAAAGATTAAAGAACATGCGAAGTTTAACGTTATTCGCTTTCTTTATTCCTCTATAAAAAATTCCTATGTATGAAAAATACCTATTTTTAAGACCTTCCAAACCAGAATATTATTTATATTTGTTATTAATATATTGTTATTAATTATATACATATAAGTATTAGAAAGCATATGGTATAAAATAATTTCAATATTCAATTATTGTAATAATAATAAAGAAATCAGTTATTTACATTTTCTTCTGTGTGTATGTGTGATGTTATTGACAATAGTTTCATTGCACGTTTACATTTCTTTTGCAGATTTTTTTACATGCTTAATTTTCACAAGTGTGATGTCAAATACAGACAAGATTTTTGTTTATCTGTTATAAGCGTTATTTCGAATGCAAGATTTTAATAATCAAACATTTTCAAACTGCAAACGAGGACAAGCAATATCATCTACAGCATGTAGCCTTTAAAATACTACGATCTTTTTAAGCAGCACTAGCGTATAATTTGTCCGCCGACATTACGAATTTCTTCTGCAACAACACATAAAATGTGAACAGTTTTCTCGAACGGTTGTAACAACGTCTGTATGTCCTTGCATTATTAATTCGTTAAGGTATTGCTCACATTCTCATTCTAAAATAATAATCCTATTAAAAATGTTTATTCTTTTTTAAAGAAAATACTGTCTCAAATGTTCTTCTTTCAAAAAATTTTGACAGACTTGGAAGAAAGAGTTTATATAATAGAGACAGAAAACTTATCTTAACTTTTAAAATATATTTTAAATTTCTTAATGCATTTAATGCGCGTGTGAGTATGGAAAATGCAATTTGTCTTTCTAAATATGATAAATATTATTTTTTAAAAGCTTAATTAATGACAATAATAAATAATCAACGGCAAGACGTTTGTGTGTGATAAAAAGTTTACAACATAAAAATACACAAATATATATAATTATACTGTAAAATATGTCTGTTTAATTAATAATATTCACGATGTTTAGAAAGACAAATTGGATTTTCATATTTACACGCGCGTGGCCGGGGCGTATTAAAAAAGAGTTGTGGCGTCGGAGGGTTAATGATGCAAGGGCATACAGACGTGTTACAACCGTTCAAGAAAACTCCCGAGTCGAAATTTTGATACTACTTTGACATTCTTAAGGATAGTTGCACCTACTTAGATACTCTATAACCTAGAGAAAACCTACTTTGATAATATTACACTTATTAACTCCTTTTTTAAACCTCTAATTCTATACATTTTATTTTAATACTACCTTGAAGCTACAATGCTCCCAAAATTTTAATGCTGCTTTGACACTGAGATATTCCACAGCTAATAAAACCTATTTTAATGATATTATACTTATTAACTCCTCTTTTAAACTTTTAATTCTACAGATTTAATTTTAACGCTATACCCCGAGGCGCAAATATATGTCATACAAATGCTAAAAAAAAATTAAATCGACAATTAAAAGAGAAGTAACGAATAATTTTATTCAAGTTCCTTTTATTAATTGGTAAAACAACATATGTTAAATTATCAAAATTTATATAAACACAAGGTGTTATAAGAGCATTAACAGGAATAACATAGAAATTATTTGTTACATAACATTTATACAAAAATTGTGCAGTAGAATACTCAAATTGATAACCCGTAGTGACAAATATATCATGTTTAAGAATTTCACAAATAACGCATAATGTTGATGACAGCAATTACAAAAAGGTTGATTACAATTTGAAAGTTTAATAAAACAATGAATAATACCTAATCTTTCTTCATTATTCTGAAAATATTGTACAACAGATGATTCAGTTTGCAAACTTTGATTATACATTTTAGATACATAAAGTTTATTATGATATAAAAGCCTAAAATATTATGATAGATATATTACAGTATTATTGTACGGTATTTTACTATTGTTTAACGCAATTTGTTGTAATTTATAAATCCCAACACTGTAACAATGCGGATATATTTCTTGTATAATCTTGACTTGCTTTTTTTCTTTAAACAAAAATTTCGAATATCATTATTTGGTAATAATTCTATTATTCTAATCATTTAATAAACTGATCTTGAGAACTAGCCAATTGTGTGTCAATGTGACGTGTACCGTTTATTAATTTCAATAATTGGCCATTTAGATTTTCATATTCATAGCATGTGTAAGCCCATAAAGGTCCTAACTTTTTTACACAATCTCCTAAATGTAATAATAAATGAATGTTTATAGAACAAAATTGAATTCCGTACAAATCTTGAAATTCATGAACAAATCGACATAATAAATCTTGAGATATTTGTATCATAGAATTTGTGATTTCATCAGAACTTAAAATAGTTATAGCTGTAACTAATCGTAAATAATGCTCAAAATAATCTGCACGCATTACCCCTTCAAAAATAGGAATAGAATAATAAAAGAAAAAACATTTTAATTCTGATGCCTTCCAGTGCACTAAATCTGCAACTGTACGTGGCATACGATGAACAAATTTCGGAGGTTTTATACTTATAATCGTCTATTTATGATGTCAATAACTGGATACAAAGAAAAGAAGTATGTGAATATTTTTGATCAAAAAGTAATGCCATAATTTTTTTACCACACCGCCATCGACACAATGCATGCGATTAATAGCCATTCCAGTAATAAAATCTGGCATTATTTTCGATAAAACTGTATGACCTTCACTCCCATAAAGGGTTTGTCTGATGCTCTAATAGCAACTCAATAGATTGTTGAGACGTTCTTAAACTTAATTCATTTTCAAATGGATAAATATGCACATAACTACGTGGAGCAATTTCGATATTTTCACCTTTACATAAGCACGAATGACAACCGTAATCACCATTAAACTGAATAAAATTTAAACATTCACATTTTGCAGGAAGATCGCAAGTTCCGATTAATAATATACCTTTTACAATAATATGATTGTGTTGGGTAAATTGATTTCAATACCTTCAGCAATTTCTTGTAATGCTTTCATAAATTTATATAAAAATGTATTCATTGGGGGTTTTTTATCATTGTACCAGTAACCGACAGTAAAGTATTTTCTCTTTTCTTTCTATCTTTAAAAGGTAATTCATTAATAGTAAGATATAATGGCCAAATGCTTATTTTTGATGATTTAAAAACTGGTATGCCGTCAGTATACCACGTGAAAGAAATATTATTAGGATTACGAAGAAAACCGTTGTTTATCCATTCTTGATAAGTTGTCCATCGTAAATATCTGTTATTTTTCTTTGTAATTGTAATGGTCTTTGAAATCGACTTTGCAATTTATCATAAAATGAAGGTCTTGCATACATTTCTCTTAATTGATTTTTGCAAGATAGTTCGATTAAAATAAGAATTGTTTGCTTGACGACATAATGGACAAATATCTTGCATGAATCTTACTTCTCGATTACAGATCATACAATAATAATGTTTAATCATATTAGTTTTATTTATACGAAAAAATTTTTTAAATTTATATAAACTATTTTTTTTTTAATTTCGAGATATACAATGAAATTCTAAACAGTAATAATGTCAGCAATGCATGACATTGTGAGATTATGATGTAAAAGGAGAGATAAAATTAATATCATACTATCCCCAACAGTTATTTCAGCACCATGGTATAACGGTACATTTTGGTCATAATTTTGATCGTTATTTTCATCATCATCATTTTCATCTTCATTTTGGTCATTATTTTGGTTATTACCTTGGTCGTCATTTTGGTTATCATCTTGGCCATCATTTTGGTTATCATCTTGATCATCATTTTGGTCACTATTATTAATATTTCTGTCTTCAACATTAAATATATTGTTAGGAACGTCCGAATAATCACTTTCTCCGGAAATTGTACCAATATCTTCATCAGTAGATTCGTAATTTTTAGATTTGCAGCTGCTGTTATCACGATGAATGCTCCTTTCATTTTCATAATCGACATCAATATATTTATGTAAATACTTATCATTACTTATTGAAAAGGAGTAACTCGTATCTTTACTGATGAACGTTACGTAACGAATCAACTAACGAGTTACTTTTTTTCAATGAGTAACGCGCGTAATTGTAACTAATTATATGTCAAAAGTAATGATAAAAATTACCTTGAATTATTTGACATTATCTGAGTGTCTTGAACGGGTAACATACTCGCATTTCTATTTTCTAGGAAAGCTTTTAATCGAGTATTTTGCTGTTTTTTGCAAACTTCTTCAAGAGATTTGTACGACATATTATTATCTATATATTTAAATATTTACAATTAATTATATTTTAAATACAGACGGCTCTTTGTAGCTTTCTAAACTATCTCACTTTTGCCTTTAAATATATATCTATTTCATTTCAAGCTACAACGAGTGTACACGAATTCAGCTATATATGCATATGAAATATTCGCAGTAACTTCAGACTTGAAACAGCTTTGAATTTGTCGTAAATGTATGCTATGCATCATTCATTTATTTCAAATGACATCTTGAAATATAAAATAAAGAATATATTTATATAAGAATTATGCCTCAAGTAAAAAAATTTGCATTGATTTGGTGGCTTCAAAGCGAACAAAAAGATGTAGTAAAATTATCAGTGATACCCAAGAAAGACAGACATATAAACAAAATTGTAAAACTAACATGGAAAGATTTCAAAACACAGAAAGAAACAAAGGCTCTGGCAAAAATCCTTGCTATAAGCGGTAAGTTATTATATTTATAATATACATATTAACCCTTAACGACACTTTGGAAATCTAGAAATCTTCGCAGAGCATATTTTTACTTTGCTTACTTATTAAGAGAAATAATGTGTTTATGAATCCGTCAATGGTTTCCGTATAAAAACGTGATAAGGCTAAAGATCAATAACGTAACTTATATATTTGGAATAACATAAGTTAATCAACTTCCCATTTTTTCCTGGAAATAAAATATGTAGGGAAATACGTAATATGATGCGATTGGCTACTGGACCACGTGCAACGCGTTGCCGCACCCCGTATGCAAAAATCATACTTCTAAAGGTGCTGTTACATGGGAGCGTCGAGCGTCGAGCGTCAAAGCGTCAAACACGCGCGCAGTACCTTGCGCAGAAGTTCAAACTAAGTCCTGGACTAATACTCTAGTCTAAACATGCAGATTTCAGCGTCTTGCCGTTAATAAAATGACTAATGACACGAGTTTAATAAACGCCGTAGAAGTAAAAAGGTCATATGTACTATTAAACATAAATTTTCAATGTTAATAGTGTATATAACCTCTTTACTTTTACGGTGTCTTGAATTTGCGTCGAGACGCTGAATTCTACACGTTTAGACATCTGCGGAAAGGTGCTGCGCGCGCGTTTGACGCTTGACGCACTACGCTCGACGCTTCCATGTAACAGCCCGGGAAGATTTATATGGAAGTATATATAACCGTATATGCCCTGGTAGAAATTGCCTTGCCGGCGCCACGACACTTGTCAGCGCCATGCAAGTTTGCCACGCCACAGCCTTATCCTAAAAAACTGGAAAGAGCCATATCAGGGCCATGTCCGCGCCTAACATGGCATTTACATAAAATTGAACGGGCGCAAGTCTGGATTTAACTGAGTTTCTAATGCGGTCCACACTTGCGCCACATTAGATGCTGTCGAGATTCTTCTCTTTGGCTTCTAGATCGACTTTTTAGAAGCGATTAAGAAGTTGTGGACGTCGCGAGTCGCGAGTGCTGTGACAATTCTTTGTAAAATATGTTGGAATTGACACATACACATACACACGCACATATATATGTATAATATTCAGGACTATGATTTAACCTCAATTTTGAGGTTAAAGAAACAATAGTAATCCTTTGTGTAAAAAACGTTGATTACTATTTCATGCAGTGTTATAGCTATCAAGAAGATTATCATTACAAGATTTTTGAACACTTTAAAGATGTACCTGTTATAGACAAGAACAGTTAATAAGGAAGCATCAGGGTGAGAAGATCGTCACTGTCCACTGGATCATCGAAGTCAAGCAACACGGGCCCGGTTCTGTACTAGGATGGGTGAGCCTTGAGAGCGGCTATACGCACATGGCATGTAACGAAACAGTTAAAGAAGCTTTTTTTTTTCTTTTTTTTTTAGATAAAGAAAAAGAACATTTTTTTTTATAAACGTTTATCAAGTAGACATTTTAACATTTTGATTTCATAGAAAACATTTCTAGAAACCGGTATGTCGTATGTACCTTACTGCCGCCATGTTAGCGCCATGCCAACACCACATCAGATCTGTGGCGCTAGCGGGCAAAACGTGACGTTTCGCGGATGGCGCTTACCAGCGTGCCATGCCAGCTCCTGAAGTGGCAGTGTGGCACGCTGGTCAGTGCCATGCAAGCGCCCTGTCAAAATTTCTACCAGGGTTGTAACAACATCAAAACATTTTTCTTCAAATCCCTCGACTGCACTACATGATGGAAATAATTACACCAATACACCACCACCATCATCTCTTTGTGCATTACCATCAACAAGCTATTCTAATGATCGAGTTGCAACAACATCAAAACATTTTTCTTCAAATTCCTCGACTTCACTACATGATAGAAATAATTATACCAATACACCACCACCATCTCTTTGTGCATTACCATCAAGAAGCTATTCTAATGACCGAGTTGCAACATCAAAACATTTTTCTTCAAATCCCTCGACTTCACTACATGATGGAAATAATTATATCAATACACCACCATCATCATCTCTTTGTACATTACCATCAACAAGCTATTCTAATGATCCAGTTGCAACAACTGGATCCAGTTGTAATTCGGAAGCTTCAAGCGAAAATGGGGAAGGGAATGAAGATATTGGAATTGGAATATTTTCAAGAATTCCAAATGACCTAATAAGTAACTGTTTATGTAAATGTCACAAATTTTAATTATTTGCATTAACTACAAATTTTTATTTTTTACTTACAGTTACTAAAAGAGATATTTATTTTCAAGAACAATTGTTAATTATGATGAAAAAGGCATATGAAAATAGCAAAAAAATGGACATTGAATCAGAAGAAATATTTCAAGTAATGTTTATAAAGATTTCTAAAAATATTTTATCTTAAGATAGATGATCAACAATTGTAAACAGTTAAAAACCATAAAAATAAGAAATATAAAAATGTAGCAGATGTATACATATAAATATAATAAATATAATATAATAAACATGACAATAATAACAACAAATAATAAATAAATAATAATAACGAATAAAAAAATTATTTTATTCCATTTTTGCAGTTACCAAATCATTATTTTGAAGCGGCTGCAGACAAAGTAAGAATATGAAATGTAATAAATAATACATATCTATTAATATAAATATTAATATAGTGTTACTTCGTAACTTTTTCATTTTTAGGAAGAAATATCACCCAATTCAGGATTTTATATAACAAAAAGACAAAAAACATTTTTAGAAATGAAGGCACAGTTAAACAAAGATTGGAAAATTATAGTGCGCGAAGTAATATTAGACATATACGGTTCAAGCATTGCAAATTATTCGGCTACCGGTAAAAGGACAAAGAGACCTCCAATTGATCATATGTTATTTAAAGGATTATATGGTAAATATTTATACATTTAATTAACCCTTCATTAAGGGTTCGGAAGGGATAAATACAAATTGTAATATATAGGGGAGACCAGGGCTATGTATCCACACTTTACGCTTTTTTCATAAAAAATTAATAAAGATATTTGGCTAAAATTTTAATGGTTTAACCTTTCAACCTTGCTATAAAAAAAAAAACAATTATATTATTATATTATGAATTGTTTACTTTAATTTGAGTTAAACTACTGTCGCACAGCAAATTTTTCGACCGTCGAAAAATGTGAATAATTGTTTTCGCTTTTCTTTTAACGTATATAGCGTCTGCGAGAGGCATCGGAAGAAAACAACCAACATTTAAATATCTTACGTAGAGTATTTTTCAACTACTTGTTACAATAGTAAAAACATCTATCTTAAAACTTGAGATAGCAGTACGGTGGACACATAGTCCCCGTAGACAGATAGCCCTGGTCTCCCCTAAGGGAAACATAAATATATAATAAAAATATTTTAAATAAAATTAATATGTTAAAAAATAGTAAATAAATAAATAAATATTTTAATAAATATGTTTTCTAGAATGGATAAACGTACAATTTGTTATTACGAAAAAAGAATTAATTGATTTCATTAATAAAATGGCGTCGAATAAAAGAAAATATCGAAAGACAAATCAGAAATCAATCAGAAATAAATCAGAAAGAAAAATTAAAAAGTTAAAAAAAGCTAAGCAAGATGTACCACCATTAAATAATAATAATATTCATGAATCTATAGAAAATAATAACGCGATAATACAACTTAATAATGAGACAATCCTCTCTACAAACGGTAAAAAAACAATTTCATGAACGAAATAAATTAAAAACGTCAATAAATATAAGAAAAATATATATAACTAAAATATTTCTATTTTTCAGATTCGTGTCATCAGTATTCTTTGACTAATTTATAATATTCTGAATAATTCTAATTTATAACATTCTTGTGTTTTGTTATGTGTTACATATTTTTGTGTTTTTGTCATTTCTTTTTCTGCTATTAATTTGTAAATTACTAGATATTATACAATGCAATTGTAAAAGTTGTTACAAGTTCTTTTACTATTATTATTAAATTGTAAATCATTACATAACGAGCCCTTGGTTGTATATTCTTTCTAATAAATTCTGATCGCATGAAATATTTGACTTCTGATTCATAATCTAAGATTCATATAAAAAAATCTGAAAAAAAAATTATACAGAAGTTCTGAAAATATAGATATATTATATATTCTGAAAAATTATATAAAAAATTCTGAGAAAAATTTTCACCAGGACTATAAAATTTTTTTCAGAACTTCATATAATTTTTCAGAATTTCTATATAAATTTGGCGTTAAAAATAATGTGTTACACTCATCCCTGGGGGGAACGTATATTCTAGATAGCAGATGAAGGGTCAATAGAGGTTTATAATAAAACCTATTTTGCTAGCTTAGCTCCTATATAAATCAACCTATTTTAACGCTAAAATCAGTGAAAAGGGAAATTTGAGACAGCACTAGGGTCAAAGTAGGAGCAAATTATATCATTATAATTGAGCCTATCTTCACATCTTAGCTCCTACTAAATTTTAGAATTAAAGGTTTAATGAAGGGTCAAAATTTCGACTCGGGCTGTTCAACATTTTATGTGATTGCTGCAGAAGAAATTCGTAATGTCGGCGGACAAATTATATGCTAGTGCTTCTAGAAAAGATCGTAGTATTTTAAGACTGCATGCTGTGGATAATATTGCTGGTCACTCGTTTGCAGATTGAAAATGTTAAACGTTTGATTATCAAAATCTTGCATTTCACGCTTATAACAGATAAACAAAAATCTTATCTGTATTTGACATCACACTTGTGAAGCGTGTAAAAAATCTGCAAAAGAAATGTAAATGTGCAAAAGAACTTGTCAATAATATCACACATACACACACACACACACACACACACACACACACACACACACACAGAGAATAAATAATTGAGAGATGTAAATAATTGATTTCTTTATTATTACAATAATTTGAATATTGAAATTATTTTGTACCATATGTTTTAATTCTCACACTTATATGTATGTAATTAATAACAATATGTTAATGACAAATAATAAATTACAAGGGCGTATTCTGGTTTGAAAGATCTTAAGGACGTTCTCCGGAAAATCGATTTTCTCTAGATTTTCTTGAAACTGTAAATATACATTAATTTAGGTGTGCTTTATGCGTGGTATAAATTTCAGTACCTCTTGCGGTATTAAAAATCGAGATACTGAGCTTCAAAGTTTCAACTTTTAACATGGAATTCCTATTCCGAGCTATTGTGAAACAGACATTATAAATGAATTGTGAAAAAAGTTTTCTCTAAATGTTTTTGAAAAACTAGTATATGATGCTCCATAAAAATAGAAATAATATGCGATAAGTGTTAATACCCTTGCGGTACTCGTTTTCGAGAAATACTTGTGTAAAGTACGCGATTTTTCGCTCTGTTCAAAGTGACAGAAGAGGAGAGGCGTCAACTGACTCCTTGGCAATGCGGCATGAGTTCTCACGTGTAAAGTTCACTTCTTATTTTTTAGATGTTATATGTAATATTTTGTATATAAACAATTAACTTCAGTAAAATAAATTTTTCTTTTTAAGTTGAGCACGACTGGAGCCGGAGAAGGTCTTTAAAAATAGGTATTTTTTAAGAATTTTTTATAGGGGAACGAAGAAAGCGAATAACGTTAAACTTTGCATGTTCTTTTATAATCTTATTTTAAGAATATATTTTTATTTTTTAAGTAAGAAAACTAAGAAAAATGTTCTTCTTTTCTATGTTATATCTTGATCACTAAAAGACGTAAATGAGAGACGAAGTAAATGATTCTAGCTGTTCTAGATATCAGAAACGTAAAAACCAAAAACTTTCTTATTCAAAATAATATAAGTGATGGCTATCGTCTAAACTAGAATAAACATTCTTTTTTCTTTTAATAAAATACTAATAAAATTTTGAAAAAAGTTATAATGTTTTAAATAAAAAAGCCGCTCAGAATGGAAATATTGATTTAGTTCTAGTTCAGACGATAGCCGCACTTCTCCTGCAGAATAAGAAAATTTTAGCTTTTTGCGTTTCAGATACCTAGAACAGCTAGAATTATTTACACCGTCTGTCATTTATAGTGACCAGGATATAACATAGAAAAGAAGAGCATTTTTGTTACTTAAAAAATAAAAATAAAATTTTAAAATAAGCTGAAGAGAACATGCAAAGTTTAACGTTAATCACTTTCTTCGTTTCCCTATAAAAAAATTCTGAAAAATATCTTTTTTAAAGATCTTTTAAATCAGAATACTTCCGTTAGTAATTTTTTACATTCTCTTCCTGACGGAAAAGATTTTACCACTTCTCAATATAAATATAAATTTATCTTGTCGTGGTTTCATTCGATTATTCCGGCGTTTTTATATTTGTGATTTAATTTAGATTATTGTTTATTTTGTTTATATTGTTAGGAGATTGTTTAATGTTTTAGCCTTAGACTAATGTTTAATGTTTTAGTATGTTAACTTAAACATCATTATGTCTTGATATTTATCTTCTTCTTTTATATTTATAGTAATCCGTTCCGAAGAAGGCTAATTATAAGTACAGTCGAAATGTTATCCATGTGTATTGTTTATTTAATAAAGTGTTTTTATTTTTATCCAACATCTTTTTGTTGTTGCTCGTAATTTAGCCGCTTGAACATGCATAGGTAAAATAAATTTAATAAGAGTAAAAGGAACATTATAAACTACCTTTTTTTCTCAATAGTTAATAATATAATTATTGACATGCATTTAAATATTAAATTTAAATATTATTATGCTAAAGTAAAGGTTTTTAATGTAAGACTTTTTTAGATAGAAAAGCATATGTATAGAACGGTGATTTCTATACATTACATTTACGAATTTTAGTTTTTATGTTTATAAATATTTATTTAATTAATTATATTTGCAATCTTTATATATTTATAAATTTCAAATATATATACATACATATACATACATTGCGTTTATATTTACAAATTTTAATTTTTATATTTATAAATAAATAAATAAATTTATTTATTTATTTATTTATTTATAAATATAAAAATTAAAATTTGTAAATATAAACGCAAATGTAACGTATAGCGCATCGTCGATTTGCTAACTCGAGACTCGGCACTCGGCGAGGCGAGACACGAGATGCAATACCCGAAATGCGTGGCATCGTGGTATAGCCGGCGCGTGCTAAGCATCTACGTCACAGCTCAAGAGAGAAGGAGACAGCAGATTGTATGTCTGCCCTTCTCTCCTCGCTCGAAGCTTACCGAGTGCCGAGCGTATACGGACAGAGAAGGGGTTTGCGTGACCAGTATATCCCCTCCATCTGAGTAGTTCGGACACGAACCATAGCACGGATACGAACCCATGTATCGTTACCGAGCGTAACGACATAGTTGACGTCCACTTTCTCAGAGGGCAGATTAGGACAGGCGTCCCCCGAAGCGGGATGGCCGCTCTCAGGTTTCTCTCTGGTATTATGTAATGTCAATCAAAATAAAATGTGGCAGCCGTCGTCAGCCACCAGGAAGTCGCGGTGTATACTTGGTTCGACGCGATGACAGGTTAAAACCGATCGAAACAATCTGTCAAGCCGCGGTTACTCCGATTTGTTTGACAGGACTTCATGTATCCTAGCAACCGAGTTTTGCAAAAAGCCACCCATAGATGGATGCGAAACTCGTAATCAAAATTCAACCACGATGTAATATAAAGGCGACCGATTTTAAAGATATCTTAGCGATTATTCAAACCGGACGACGTTTCGTCCAAATTGGTGACCCCGACGTGATCGCTAAGAAGCTGAAATGGAAGGTGACGGAAGAGTCATATTCAACGGTGAGAACCAAGTCGGGAGAGTGTCGGTCAGAATATCGCCTTTCTGGAATGATGAACCGGAGCTATGGTTCGCCCAGCTTGAAGGGCAGTTCGTTCTCAGTGGGATAACCGCAGATATAACAAAATACTCCTGCGCCATTGCAGCTGGATTCCCGACAAATCAAGGAGATTAAGGATATTATTACACAGCCTCCTGAAGAGAACCAGTATGAAGCGGTCAAGAGGGCATTGATCCAGAGGTTGACAGTCTCACAAGAGCAACGAACACGTCAACTTCTTGAATTAGAAGAGATTGGAGACCGGAAGCCGTCCCAATTTCTTCGACATCTTCGAACTCTTGCCGGAAGTAATGTTCCGGATTCACTACTACGAACTCTCTGGCTTGAAAGGCTCCCAACACAGATGCAAATGGTCCTTGCAACCCGAATTGACGATCCGCTTAACGATGTGGCAGAGCAAACCGACCGAATTCATGAGATGTCGAGCAAGGCCGTGATTGCTGCAACATCAACTATTGGTCAAAAAAAACCTTAAAGGAACAGATTTTGGCCTTGACCAAACAGGTCGAATCGCTCTCGACGCGTCTCTCCAGAGAGAGAGAGATCGAAGAAGAAGTTCGATGCGAAAAGAGATCGGAGTCGTAGCCGAAGCAAAAGTCAGTCAAAAGGAAAGGATTATGATGAGAAAAATTGCTTCTATCATAATCGTTTCGGCGAAAAGGCCAAGAAATGCACAAAACCGTGTGCCTTCAAATCGGAAAAAGAGCAGGGCAGTCACTGATGGCGGCCAGTGAATCCGCCCAGAAGCCCCGCCGCCTCTTCGTAACTTGCCAGGTAATCAAGAGACGTTTTCTAATAGATACTGGGTCTGATGTGAGTGCATTCCCAAGATCGATGGTAGCAGGACTTGTCAAACCTTCAAATTATGAATTGTTCGCAGCAAACGGTTCGACAATTACAACATATGGATGGGTCACTCTTCAGCCAGAGTTCGGATTGCGACGTGCATTTCCTTGGAGGTTCGTGATTACCAACGTCTCTCAACCAATCATAGGAGCAGACTTCCTAGCTCACTATCATTTGCTGCCGGACTTACAGAAGAGAATCCTGCTGGATGGCAAAACACAAATTTATGCAAAAGGATCAGCTGGCTCTGAAGCAATCGAATCTTTGAAAGTCCTAGCTATCGAGAATAAATACCATAAAATCCTGGCAGAATTTCCAGGTCTCATAAGAGCAACTCCTGGCGCTCGAGTAGCAAAGCATTCGACAGAACACTTTATTAAAACAACTCCAGGACCACCAGTAACTTGCCGACCGCGAAGATTGGCTCCTGATAAACTCAAGGCAGCAAAAGCTGAGTTCAATCTCCTGCTTCAGGAAGGCATAATTCGTGTCTCGAAAAGCAGCTGGTCTTCGCCTCTTCATATGGTCCCCAAGAAGGGGGGTGCATGGAGACCTTGTGGGGATTATAGAGGAGTAAATTTTAGAACAGAGCCAGATAAATTCCCGATTCCACACATTGAAGATTTTTCGCAAAATCTGCACGGAAAAAAAATCTTTTCAAAACTAGATTTGGTGCGGGCTTATAATCAGATCCCTGTTCATCCTAACGATATTCCGAAGACGGCTATTATAACTCCTTTCGGGCTCTTTGAGTATTTATTCATGCCTTTCGGCCTTCGAAATGCAGCTCAAACCTTTCAGCGTTTTATGTATGAAATTCTGAAAGATTTTGATTTCTGCTACGTCTACATTGACGATATTCTTATAGCATCCAGAGATAAGAAGGAGCATGAAGAGCATTTACGCAAGTTATTCAAAAGACTGGAAGAGTACGGCATTCTTTTGAGCCCGGCCAAATGCGTTTTTGGAGTAGACAAAATACTTTTTCTCGGTTACGAAGTTTCAGAAAAAGGAACTCAGCCTCCACCGGAAAGGATTGAAGCAATCAAGAATTTTCCGAGGCCTGAGAATGTTCAACAGCTTCGACAGTTCCTGGGGACTCTGAACTTTTACAGGAGGTTTATTCCGGAAGCCGCCAAGGATCAGGTTTTATTGAACAGTCTGCTTGGTGGACCAAAGACTAAAAAGAAAGCACCGATTTCCTGGAACTCAGAGCTTGAAGAAGCTTTTGTTAGATGCAAGGAAAGTCTTTCCCGAGCAACTTTGCTGGCACATCCGAAGCCAGAAGCAGAGTTAGCACTCACGACAGATGCATCTGATATTGCCATCGGTGCAGTAATCCAGCAACGTAATGGAGACGACTGGCAACCGTTGGCCTTCTTCAGCAAAAAACTGAATCCAGCTCAACAAAAATACAGCCCTTACGATAGAGAGCTTTTGGCGATTTATTTGGCCATCAAGCATTATCGCCATTTGCTTGAAGGAAGGACGTTTACTGTTTTTACTGACCATAAACCACTAATTTACGCTTTCTAGCAGGTTGCAGAACACAGCTCTCCAAGACAAGCGCGGCATCTCCAGTATATCGGGCAGTTTACCGACATTCAGCATATCTCTGGTAAAGAGAATGTTGTTGCTGACGCTTTATCGAGAGTAGAAGAGATTCAAACTGCTGTCAACCTGGAAGATTTAGCAAGAGCACAAGAAGAGGATACCGAAGTACAGGATCTCCTGAAAGGGAACTCTTCGCTCAAGCTAGAGAAGGTTCCAATTCCTGGAACAAGTACTACTCTGTATTGCGACACTTCTATGCCTTTTACTCGTCCTTTTGTGACAAAGAAGTTCAGAAAGCAAGTTTTTCAGTCCCTTCACAGCTTGTCACATCCAGGGACCAGGGCAACAGCAAAGTTTGTTGCACAGCGGTACGTTCGGCCACAAATTAAGGCGGATTGCCATAAATGGACAAGAGCCTGTATTGCTTGCCAGAAGTCGAAAGTCCAGAGGCACAATCGATCGCCGATCGGTGAATTTCGTGGACCATCCAGACGGTTTGAGCATATTCACATAGATCTTATAAGACCATTACCAATTTCTCAAGGTTTCAGGTACTGCCTCACGATGATCGATCGATTCACCAGATGGCCAGAAGCGATACCGGTGGTAAATATTTCGGCTGAAACGATTGCTGAAAGTCTTTTCGCATATTGGATAGCAAGGTTTGGTACTCCAGCTCGAGTTACTACAGATCAAGGGAGGCAATTTGAAGCCGACTTGTTCCGACAACTCACTAGACTGACAGGCACCATGCATATTCACACGACGGCCTATCATCCTGCAGCGAATGGTATGGTTGAACGATTACATCCACAAATCAAGACGGCCATCAAGTATCATGCAACGGAAGCCTGGAGTACTTCCTGTCATCATGATGAGCATCCGAGCGGCGTTCAAGGAAGATCTTCTCGCAACTTCTGCAGAACTCGTCTATGGTGAAACTATTAGACTACCCGGAGAATTTCTGCAAGAATCTTCTCATACATACGATACAAGTGATTTCCTAAAGAAACTTAGGCAGTCGATGAGGAATTTACGGCCACAGCCAGTCAAGAGGCACGGGTTGCCTGCAATATTTCAGCATAAAAGCTTGGAGGATTCAAAATATGTATTTCTCAGGCATGATGCACCAACACGAGCTCTTCAACCCACTTTTGATGGTCCTTATGAAGTCCTCAGCAAAGGTGAAAAAGTCTTCAAGTTACGGATCAACGAAAAGATCGTCCACGTATCGGTTGACCGGCTTAAACCTGCCTATATTTTGACGGAACAAGAGGACTCTGAGAAACCTTGTGAAACGCATGATCACGAGCAGAATACTCCAGCATCTCCTGAAGTCAGAACTCGAAGTGGCAGAATGTCTCGGAAGACTGTTCGCTTCGCATTGACTTAAAAACAACGAAGGGGGTAATGTGGCAGCCGTCGTCAGCCAGGAAGTCGCGGTGTAAGCGATACTTGGTTCGACGCGATGACAGGTTAAAACCGATCGATACAATCTGTCAAGCCACGGTTACTCCGATTTGTTTGACAGGACTTCGTGTATCCTAGCAACCGAGTTTTGCAAAAAGCCACCCATAGATGGATGCGAAACTCGTAATCAAAATTCAACCACGATGTAATATAAAGGCGACCGATTTTAAAGATATCTTAGCGATTATTCAAACCGGATGACGTTTCGTCCAAATAAAATATATTGAATAAATTATAATGAACAAATTATTTTCTTTTCTCCTATTAATATTACTGCTATTAATTTTATTTTTTCAAACATTACAAATTTTAATAAATACAATGTATATATGTCCACACATACACAATTCTATATTTTATATATTCTTACATAGTTGTATATTAATTCATGTATATATTTGTACACTTATTAAGCATTTATGGAGCGTTCATGGAGCGCCCTTTCATTTTGCCATGGTGCCTGTTCCTGACCAATTTCGGAGGTAAAGTATTGCATTAGATAATTTCTCATGCCCTGTACAATACGTGTACTTCTGTTTGCTCCTGTTCTGCCCAGACGATGAAAAATTGTTTCATTGGCTTGTACTCTCCATGTTCCTCTTTCAACTTCGCCATTATTATTTATAAGTTCTTGAGGGCAATATTGAGAACGTCCACAGGTCATCATAAAATTATGTAAACAGACTAAGGCTTTTGTTATTAGTTCTGCATTTTTTGGAGAGCAGCTTATGCATGTCCTTAAAATTTGCCATTTTGTCGTTATGATGCCAAACGTGTTTTCGATTACTCTTCTCGCTCTAGATAATCAGTAGTTGAAAATACGTTCATTATTAGACATATTAACGTTTCTTCTAGGAAACGGTCTCATCATATATGTAGAAAGCGGAAACGCTTCATCTGCGACAAAACATATGAGAATGGAACATCTGTACCAGGAAGCGGAATAGATGGTGGAAAATCAGCTATTCCATCTTCGAGAACTTGCATGAAATTTGTATTTCTCCAGATACTACCATCACTTAATGAACCTGCGAATAGAAATATACATGCACTTTTGTATGCAATATAATTATATATTTAGATTATGAGATATGCTGTTATGAATACATACCATACTGCCCAATATCTACCCATGTAAACTTATATTCTGCATCGCAAGCAGCCATAAGTACCAAGCTAAAGAATCCTTTATAATTATAATGTTCGGATCTGGACATAGGAGGAGCTTTGATGCGAATATGCTTTCCGTCAATAGCACCGACGCAATTAGAGAATTGCCATTTATCCATGAATCCCTCTGCTACTCTATTCCATGAATTTCTATCCATAGTTGGGAGAAAAATTGGTTGTAGTGACTCCCAAATTGCTTTACAGGTCTCAGGAATTATTGCGTACACTGTTGATCTTCCTATGCGAAACTCTGTGTGTTTACTCAAAACAGAATCTCCTTGTGCTAGATATCTGCAGAAACAACATAATGATGTTACACACACACACACACACACACACACACACACACACACACACATACACACAACTAATGTTGTATATTGCATTCTAGTACAAAATAATTTCAGATTCTGCGTACTTAAGAGTGTCACCTGTAAACGCAGTTTGGGATCCAATGAAGCTCTCCTGCTTCGCTTTTGCAATTTATCTTGCACTTGATTAAGCAACCAATTAAAATGTTCTGGCCACATTCGGAAATTTTGAAAAAAAGCCTCGTGATCTTCCGTTTCCATTTCTCTCACAAGATTTGACTGATAACCTTGTTGAACTTTAGATAGATTTATTGGACGAATCCACCATCTTCTTCTTCTACGATTTTCTTGTCTCTGTTTTCGTCGTTTCCAGTCTAATATTAATTGGTGGTGCCATGTAATAACGGAGATACTTGCTAAAATTAATTCATTCAGCTCCATTTTGCAATATAACCTGTCTATTCACTAAAGTGTCACTCCCACACTGATGCAATTTTCCTCTTGCGTTCTGATTGGCCCTTAATTCTTTCTACTCTATCGTATTGTAGACGGAGCCAGCGTAAGCATCTTTACGCCAAAATCGTTACTTCTACTTCTACTCCTTACTCTATCTATTGTAGATCGGGCATTATGGCTGAAGAACCTGCTGGTCGATCTGGGCGTAAGCTGTGAGGAACCTATTAAAATCTACGAGGACAATCAGTCAACGATTCATCTTCTACAACGATGGGAACATAAACGCCTAAAACACATTGACATAAAGTACAATTTTATTCGAGATCTAAAAGAAAATAACGTCATAGATGTAATATACTTAAGTACAAAGAAATAGATAGCTGATATATTAACTAAAGCCTTGCCATATGAACAGTTTAACAAGTTACGTATGAATTTAGGATTAACGGATTTTTAATTTTCTTTCTTTCTTTGATACAGACACGTTTTTTTTACTAAAGTACAAATTGAGAGGAGGAGTGTTAGAAAAGAGCAATTTCTACTTTATCGATATCTCTATATATTCTCCGAACCCTATACAGTCGATATTCGCATTAACTGGATAGAGTTTACACTAGATGGCTTTTCCTTTTTTTTATTTCACTTCTTCTTAGAAACTCGCTGTAACAAGTAAGCTCAGCTCGCACATAATAAACTGAAATCTTTTGTGAACTATAATCTGGCTGTGTCGATTCCTTTCTGCGTACCACTCAACAAATACGATATTATCCATTCCAATACCACTCCTCTTATTCCATATTGATATCATTTTTCCACTAATCTTACCCTATCTATTGTCTCAAACGCTCTCCTGAGATCCAGGAATAACACTCCCACCATTTTTTTCTCCTCAATTATCAACTTCCATTCCTCGATAAAACTTTGAATTGCTGTCACACAACTGCTGTTTCCTAAATCCCGATTGGTATTCGGTTATTATTTCATTGTCTTCTAGAAATTTTTCCAACTGTTTTTTTACAATTTTTTACAACTAACTCTAATATTTTTTCATATATCGGTAACATATTAATCGGTCTATACTCGCTCGCTTTTTTTGGTTTGTTTACCTTTGGTATCGGTATTATCGTGGATGTTTTCCATCCTTCCTGGAAATTTACCTGTCCTAAGCGAATCATTTATTACTCCTACAAACTCATCTTTTATCACAGGTAGCACCATTTTCAGTATATTACTATTTATCCCTTCCTCTGTTCCGTTCTTTCGTGGTAGTTCCCTAACAATTTGTTCCAGGTCTCTTGCACTAATTGGCTCAAAATTTTTCATAATTCCCTTATTCTCAATTACATAAATAGGTCTCCTACCTGTGCTTTTTATCCCCTTATTACTAATAGATTGCACAATGTTACTAATACTTTTTACATAATATGTATTAAATTTATCAGCTATATTGCATTCTTCCATGTCTTCTAATATTTCAAAATCTACATTATCGATGTTCTCTGAACCTCTTTGCTCACCCTTAATTAATTCTTTCAAAGTTTTCCACATCTTTGTAGGATCCTTCCTATTATTATCTATCATATTTTTATAATATTCCTTCTTTTTTGCCCTGCTAAGTTTTACTACTGCATTTCTTTCATTCTTGAAATATTGGGAACGGGCATAATGACGTCAGCTGGCCAATATGGCGGCCATAAGCCACCACGTCAACACGTGAGACATATGTGTGCTCTCGCAGTTTTGTAGATAAAATTGTAAAAATACGTAAAACGTGTATAAAAGTACAGTCACTATTCTCACGGAGTGTCTGAATGTATTAGTGTAGACTGTAAAAAAATTGTTGGGACAAAATGAAAGTGATTTCTTCAAAAAATAAAATTTCTAACCACGAATACTGTTGTGTGTACGGCTGTAAATCTCGAGCTTCTAACAATCGGGAAATATCTTTCCACAAATTTTCAGAAAAAGGAAAATGTACAGTGGAAGTTACAAATAAGTTCGGCACAATAGAAAAAATTGATAAGCGTAAGGCTTGGATAATGGTTACACGCACTGGAGAAGCGGTGACAAGCAGAATGAGAATTTGCTCCTTACATTTTAGTGCTAGCGACTACGTTTTCTCAGGTAAAATGATTACTTTCTGTTCAATTTTGTTTACGTTGTTTATATAAATATGTATATAAAAATGCAATTAAAGTTATAAATTTTTATATTAATTTTTCTTAGAGCTAGAATATGAAAAGCCACGTCTAAAAAAATCTGCTGTTCCAACACTTCAACTTCCCATGCAAAAGATCGTTTCTACTGCTTCAAAAGCCAGGACTGAACAAGTTGCAAAACGAGAAGCGAAAAAAGCAAACAAAAAGGAGAAAGAAGAAACAGTAAAAGATACAGACGAGGCTGTTATTGCCATCGATATCAATGAAGTTGGAGTTGACAGCGCGGGAAACAATGAGACGTTATTAATTGTAGATAGGAGAAAACTAAACTTAGGGACATCGATATTCAAACGGATTTCTATTCTTTATATTATGATCAAATAAAAAGCGATCGTGAACTAAGTACAGCTACAGGAATTCCCAATTTTGAAATATTTCATGTAATAGTGAGTAATGTCAAGAAACTGTACAACAATGCTAAGAGTAAGTTATCAGTAGAAGAAAAGTGATGTTGACATTTATTAAATTAAAACAAAATATTTCATTTGCTTTTTTGGCCACTTTGTTCAATTGCTATTCTGTAAAAACTTGTCGAAGGATTTTTGTAAACATGATTAGAGTACTGCGTGCATGTTTCGACAGTTGCATACATTGGCCCTCAAAACAAGAGATCCTTAGAAATATTCCAAACTGTTTCCTTCCATTTCCTGATATTCGCATAATATTAGATTGTACGGAAATACTTTTGCAAAAACCTAAATCTGTATGCTGTCAAGCGGTAACATACTCTAATTATAAATCAAACTATACTTTAAAGTTCATGACAGGTGTTACACCAGCTGGAACAATTTCATTCGTAAGTCGTTGCTATGGAGGTCGATTTTCGGACAAAGCAATTTTGAGCAAAGCAACTTGTTTAGTTTGCTAGAAAAAGGTGATAGAATAATGATTGATAGAGGATTTTTTATAGATGCACAATGCAAAGAACATGATATTCAAATCGTTAGGCCTCCATTCTTAAGAAATAAGAGTCAGTTATCAGCAGAAGAAGCACTTCTTAGCCAACAAATAGCAAAAGCGAGAGTTCATATTGAACGCAGTAATCAGAGGCTGAAAGTATTTAATATATTGAAAGGTAGATTTCCCATTAGTTTTGGTACATCTTTGTGAAGATATTTTATAATTATTTGTGGTCTTGTAAACGTATGTTCACCTATTTTAAACGACGATAAGTTTCCTGTGTAAAAATAAATTTGTACATACTACAAATAAATTGATACAAATGTTTGAAACAAGATCATTTATTATTTTTTTCGTACGTACATACAAAATGCAGCATTTGCTGAAATAAACACGTTTTAAGGTATATACTAAATCAGTCACATATTCTTCGTCAATCGGAACAGGAATGACTAAAGAAGTATTGTCGAAGGATGCAAAAATCATTAAATCAGTGACTTGAACATTCATTATAGCCATGCATAATTGAACTTGCGCGTAGTACATGTGGCGTTTTTTTTAAGTACAATTTTCATCGAGATATTTTAACTTCGGAACCACATCGTCAATGTTATGATCTTTTCCATGAAAGGGACATTTTATTTCAATTAATTTTAATACATTTCCATTTCGTCCAAAATAACACCATCTGGTGAACATGCCAACCACGGATTATTATTAGAAACTACCAAGCCACATTGGTGCATTTTCAGATTGATAATTATTCTCATATACTTCGCGAGCAATTGGTTCGTTTTGTATTCCGTGTTGTACATATTTATTGGAGTGTTCTTTTGAATAAAAATAATTTAACTTTTTCTTTCCCAGTTGGGTTTCTTATTATTCGCGTATGTGTACAACTCATAACACCGAGAACTTGTGATCCTAAATTTACGCTCTTCTTTCCATGTGGCAAATGATCTTACACTATCTATGCAAATCTGTCTGTAATCTCCACGTAGTCTATGTGTTGTGTTTTGACAGCACTCTTTAAGGATCCCTACATCTAATTTTGATAAGTTTTTCATAAATTCTGAAGTATTTGTTCGGCTTATAATTACGTCTATATTATTCATGCAATCGTGGGAGACACTGCTATCATGCAGTTCTATTTCATCATGTCTTCCATACCTAATTAACATAACATAAATAAATAATAATAGCAATGTATAAAAAATAATAATAATTTATTCCTTCGTATCTATAATCAAATGTATAAAAACAAATTATAAAAAAAATTGTAAAATTACTTTTTATTGAAATTCATTCACATATAGGTATATACAGTAAATTCATTCGTATAATTAAATGTATAAAAATAAATTAATAAAAAAATTGTGTACAATGATAACAACTCTAAACCAACTTACAAATGTTTTTTGATAGCACTTGATGAGACTGAAAGCCAATTTTGATTAATCTCCTCCCTTTTTTCTGCAGACACATTAACTACTTCGGTTTTTATTTTTTGCATGCAAGGGTGATCCAGTAAAGGCATCGGTTCATACTGTTGCAATGCTTCTTTGATTTTTTTTCCAGGAGCACTCGACATCAGTGCATGACAGTTCGTCAAGCTTCGAAAGTTCGACTCTTAAAATATAAAAAGAAATGAAACATTAAATAGAAAAAACTAAATTATACATTAATTAATCGTCTTAGAATAATTTCTTAAATTGCATGCGAATTGACAGTTATATATGCGATAAACTGATTATATTTTAAAACTTCTGTTCATTGAGGTTAGAAAAAATATTAGTTGTTAAAGTCATGAGTATATACTAATTTTACTTACACTACATGTATATCAAAAGCTTATTATTATAAAAAATTATAAGATTCAACTTAAATAAAAAAAATTCATACCTTTGACAAAACATGAGTGCTGCAATAATATGTTTACATCGTCCGCTGTTTCCTGCTTTGCAGGAGCAGCACATTTTGACAATTTCTCCATTAGTTGAGATGCTTCCTTCAATTTTATGAAGAATTCCGGTTTTCAAACTAGATGTTTGCAAACATCTTGCAATTAATTGTATCATTCTATCTTCGGTTTGCGGTAAACGACCACAAGATACGATATGTCCAGCTTGTAATAGTTTCTCTTCTTCCACGATATTTCGAGACGACAGAGTTGAGTCTGCATATCTGCAGATTTCTAACAATGTTAGAAACATGATTCACTTTACACTAATTTATGCTTTCTTCTTATATCTACAAACTGCGTGAGCACACATATGTCTCACGTGTTGACGTGGTGGCTTATGGCCGCCATATTGGCCAGCTGACGTCATCATGCCCGTTCCCAATTCCCAAGTCCTGCTCCTTACCTGTGCTTATTGCTCTACTGTGAGCCTCATCCCTTCTATCTGCTGCCATTCTAATTTCATCTGAATACCACTTTTTCCCTTCCCATACTTTCGGAATCTTGAACTTTTTCTTAGGTGCTACAGTATCCAATACACTTACTATACTATTAACAAATCTCTCCGCCCTTATACTTTCATCTAGCCCTTGACCTTGCTCAGTTCTTTCTTCCATTATTCTAAGAAATTCATCTACATTAAATTTACTATAGTCCCTGCCTAAATTTTTTATATTTATTTCTCTTTTTATTCATATTAAATTCTACTTTTAGCCATGCATGGTCCGTTATTTTAGGTTTCTCATTCACTTGTACCTTTATTTCCTTATTCGAAAAAATTAAATCTATCATCGTTCGACTCCCTGCTTAAAAAGGCATATAGAAAACAATAAAAAAAAGTTCTATTAAAACTAATCGTGTTTTTGGTCCGTGCTTTTCACAAGTGACTTAACATATTGCCGATGGAAGATTAATGTAAACTTTTTGATATATTCCACATACCTTGAAAATGAAAACCAAACAGCGTTTTACGAAGCATTATGTATCGAATGTTATAAAAATATCACGAATAAGAACATATCGTTTCCTATGACAATGTTTCGGATATTATTGTTCTTTATATGAAATTTCTTTTTGTCTAAATACGGATATTCACTGAATGAACGTGTATGAGCATCAATCAGATATTACCCTATGCCTATACTATCGTTTTCTATCTAGTTTTCAAAAGTAATCCTATCGTTCTCTATGTGAAATATCTTTTCTTTCCATTACTGATACTCGCTGCTCGAACGTGTATGTGAATCAATCAGGCACTACCTAATGCTTGTTCTATCGTTTTTATCGAGCCCTTAACATCCTATCGTTCTCTATGCGAAATGGGTGTTTGTTCCATTACGGTTACTCACAGCACGAATTATATGCGAATCAGACACTACTCTATGTCCACACTATCTTTTTCTATCTAGTCTTCAAAAGTAATCCTATCGTTCTCTATGTGAAATATCTTTTCTTTCCATTACTGATACTAGCTGCTCGAACGTATATGCGAATCAAACACTACCTAATGCTTGTTCTATATTTTTCTATCGAACCATCAACATAATCCTATCGTGCTCTATACAAAAATAGGTTTCTGTTCCATTACGATATTCACTGATTAAATGTATATGCGAATCAATTAGACAGTATGTTATGCTTATTCTACCGTTTTCTATTAAGCCTTCAATATAATTCTATCGTTTTCTATGCGAAATGTGTTACCGTACCATTACTGCCTGAACAAACGTGTGTGCGAATTAATTAAAAGTGTCTAAGAAAAAATACTCAAGTACGATCTCTGTGTGCTTCCCAAATCACCTAAAAAAAACTTCTTTCTAAAATATTTGTAAATCCTAAATTTGTAATTCTTAAAATATCTGTAAAACGGAAAAATATTTAAAATTATTTCCTGAAAGATTTTATAATTAATAAAAGAAATTTGTGAAACATTTGTGATTACTACAGAACTATTTAACCCTTTGTAACTCATGGTATCAAAAATAAAATAACATTTAACATTAAACATTAAACATTAAACATTAAACATTAAACATTAAATTCATGATTTAGAACTTTGATGGACACTTTGCCGGTTTGTAACAGTATTGTTACACGGAGTTACAAAGGGTTAAGAAAAATTTTGTAAAAATTTTTTATACATTGCAAATATGGTGCCAGATATGTAGCACTTTAAAAAATAACATTCAAAGATTACGACGTACAGACGGTATTTATTAAAAAAAAATACTTTAATGAATAAATTGGCACAAATACTACGTACGTTACAGAAAATAAGTATGTCAGATGTATATGACAGTCTTTTGTATAAGAATATCGTACAGAATCAAGGATGTAAAGTGTTAACTTTTAACTTCAATATCTACGGTTTTCTATATTTAAATATAGAAAAAGATAAATATTAAATATAGAATATAAAAAAGTGCATGGTAAATATAGGGAACGATAGACTTTATCGTGAAGTTGAGATTCGTTCACATAGGTGCCATTGTTCAACTGTGCTCTCATCGAATGTAATAGGCAATCGTTCCGGAAACCTTATATAGTAGAAACTATTATCGTAGCATATTCCGGATAGAAAACAATAGAACCTCTGTAGGTCGACTCGTATTAATTATAGTAAAATGGAATACAGTAGATGTGTATAATAAGTCTCATATAGGGAACGATAGACTTTATCGTGAAGTTGAGATTCGTTCACATAGGTACTAAGGTTCAACTGTGCTCTCATCGAATGTAATAGGTAATCGTTCCGGAAACAGTTATAGAAACGAGCGTAGCATTGTCCGGGTAGAAAACGAATAGAACCTCTGTAGGTCGACTCGTATATTTAAAAGTAACTCTTTTGCCTACCTCCATTACCAACTTCCTCTGTTTACCATCGGCCGTACCGTCGGGTTTGCGCCTTCCTACCTTGCCTACTTTCCCCGGCGTTCTCCGCGCTCAGTGAGCCACTCGTAGCCATAACCTGTACAAAGCCGCTTGCAAAAGACAAAGTCGAAATCTAAACTTTAACGCAATCCCAGGCAACGCCTTCACTCACACAGCTTCTCCCGCCTCTCCTCTCACTCTCAAACGCTGCTATCCTACACTTTACTCTAAAACTATCTAAATACGATCTAATATCACAAGCGTCAATTACACACGTCCATACACTCACACGCCCTCTAACCAAGTCTGGTCGACTCGTTCACTCGTATATAAATATAGGAGAATAGAATATAGGAGATGTGTATAATAAATCTCATATAGGGAACGATAGATTTTTATCGTGAAGTTGTGATTCGTTAATACCCGGATAACCGCCAACGATAGAAAACGATCGAAAACGATAAAAAATTTCTTATCGTTTTTAATATGGTTAGTGAATCGTGTTAGTTACGATACTCCATAAACTCACGTTACAAAATCTTGGGATTCTATCGTAAA
>JASTWL010001615.1:0-30104 GCA_035220575.1 Temnothorax rugatulus | reverse complement strand
CACAAAGTATCGACGTCTCTCGGCTTTCTTTGAAAATCGTTCGGTACGAATGAACGTATAGTTTGCAATCTTCGAGATAATTCTAATTTGTATGCTGAACTGATTTTAGATTTGTATTGCTTGTCCAATATTCTAGCAACCTTTTCATCACACCAAGGCACCTAAATGCATAAAATCTAAAACAAAACAATGGACCATATTTATTGGTGGATCGATAAGTAATAAAGGTGTCGCATTTTTGTGATGATGTGGATCTAAAAAGCTTCGAAATGTTTCATCAGTTCGTTCTGGAGAGTCGATGCTTGAAATGACTGTTACTCGATTAACTTTTTTACCAATTGCAGTACATCGCTCGCAACAATTGAATCCTGTGTGGCTTACAGTAGACTTTATAAATGACCTAGCAGGTGTGTCACAGATAAAACATTTAATTTTAACTTTATAATTTTTATTGTCAATATTAAAACCGTTCGTTTGAAGTATGTTGATCTCTGTTATAAATTTTTGTAAAAAATCTGTCAAACAATTTAGGTTTAGAATTGCCAGCATATATTGCAATTGGAAACGGCTTATATATCATTGGCTTGTAATCGACTCGACACAAAATTGGCCAAAATTGTTTCGCAGCTGATTTAAAAAGTGGTATTCCATCAATATTAATTTGTAAATTACTTATTTCATTGTTGATGTGTAATTCTGTATTAATATATTTATCAGATTTTTTTCTATTCCCAGGTAAACAAATTCCCCGACTGATCCATCGGCATCCTGTATTTCTTCGATTTTGTATTTAGCTGATGTCGTTCCAATTAATGTTTTCGTACATTTCCGGTAATTTGCATCAATCGTGGCCTTAAAATATCAAGTAACATATCTGCGTGTGCGTGTGGAACTTGACAATTAATAATCCAATCGCGTAACTTTACCACCTCATTTTCGGGTTCATTCTCATTGCCTCCAATCTCTTCGTCTTCTGTTTCATTTTCATTAACTTTATCGTCATCTGAAGCATTTTTTTCGGCTTCAACATCTTCATCGTCATTTGTACTTTCATCGGTTTCAACCTCTTCGTTAATTATATTTTCATCGCTCTCGACTTCATTTTCCTCTTTCATTTTCATAATTTTCTACCATGTGTAAATCACTCTCGGACTTAGAATTTTCATGTGTTTCGGCTTTTTCGTAGGTACAGTCATTACTGGTAGTACGATAACAATTATCGATGGTATTACTATTTTGCACATCATTGTTAACCTCACTATTGGTTTTCATTATTAGACACACTCTTTTTTCTAATTTTTTTCTCGCGTAATACTTTCGTTTCTTCTTCAACAATCGTGAGGACGTCCATGTATCTTCGATGTCACTCATCTCAAAACTACAATTGTGATCACTAATTAAGAAGACAATTTATACAAAACAATTCAGGAAAACTTACACAATTATTTAATATATGTCAGAGATTTAACGGCGAAGATTTAACAGAGTTTAAACTTACAATCAGACACCGACTGTTTACAACCATGCATACTTGTCCGTCATAAATAATTTATAACTTTGTTTTCGCCCGTCCTCGCGCGGGTCGTGTATTTTGTTATAACTATCCTTGTTTTGACTTACGAATCTTTGACACGCCGTCTCACTTCGTTTCCAACTGGCATGCGTGAGACTTTATTTTATACTTTTTTAATTTCCGAAATGTGCGAATTCATCCTTTCTCCGGCTCGAAAGATTTCGTCACTTTTAAATACACTTTTTAGTTTTATTTGCGCACCACGTTCCGCGCCTGACTTGCATTCGCCGTTAAATCTCTTGACACTTTAATTCACGAGTCTAATTATATTATTATTTAATTTAAATGATGCGTATTATATATTATATGTATATTGTACACGTAAATTTTATCTTGGGGAAAACTAGGTAAATTTCAGGATTATATTCTGGACCTATTAGGGTATTTAAAGCTAGATTATCCAATCCAGGCCCCATAGTTTCATATCTAATTTGAGAAAAATCTGTCAGTGGCAATCTAGGACCTATGTAGATTTTCCCGACTATTTTTTCTCTCGGTAAAGTCAAGGTAAATTTCTAGGGTGTATTCTGGACCTAGACGGATATTCCAAACTGGATTTTTCTACACAGGCCCTGTATTTAATCTCGGCAAATCGAGGCAGATTTCTACCTGGGCCGTGTCTGCCATTTGGAATTGGTAATTTTTTCTTTGACTCTTGACTGATTTTCTTACAGCTGAATTTTATTTTACAGTTTAATAATATATTAAGGATGAAGTATATAACCTTGTCCGACAATTTTAGTGGGACAGAACCGCCTCTGTGACGTCTTTGTTATGTTAATTAATCATCAATTAATGACTGAAGTATTTATGTCGGACAAAGGGGTCAAATTGTTCGAAATTTTATATATTTTCGATTTTCACACGTGTCTGACGAAAATATCGGGACATATTTGCTCTCTGACAAAAATAATGTTGAAAATATGATTATCGGACATGTGATATTATTTACTGGAGTATTTCTGTCGGACAAAGTGGTCAAATTGTTCGAAATTGTATATACTATCGATATTCACTCGTGTCTGATGAAAATAGTGGGACATATTTGCTCTCTGACAATAATAATATTGTAAATATTATTATTGGACATGTGATATTATTTACTGGAGTATTTCTGTCGGACAAAGTGGTCAAATTGTTCGAAATTGTATATACTAACGATATTCACTCGTGTCTGATGAAAATAGTGGGACATATTTGCTCTCTGACAAAAATAATGTTGTGATTATTATTATTGGACATGTGATACTATTTACTGGAGTATTTGACGATAGACCCTTTAACGAAAATGTTAAACCCTACAAAACATTATATCTCTAAAATTGAAGTGTGTAGAGGGGGTGGTCTTTTTGACGGAGAATGCCCCATATATATAGTATAAAAATTATGCTATATATATAAAAATTGTATTTATTCATAGGTACCTTATATAAATTATACGTAAAGCTCTTAATTTAAAATTATTTGTCGAAACAACTGAGAAACTGTATTCTGTTAAGCCGCGTATAAGATTTTTCTGCTTTTATATCGTGTTGTCCCACCCAAAATGTCGGACGAATATATCAATGTCTTTCTGTTGGCATTTTAAAAGTACACCATAAAAATTAGCTGTAAGAAAATTAGTCAAACATTAATGATTAATTAACGTAACAAAGACGTCAGAGAGCGGTTCTGTCCCACTAAAATTGTCGGACAAGGTTATATACTTCATCCTTAATATATTCCTCCTCCTTGCGTCGTTTTCCTCAGTGCTGAGGGTCGTGACCCCTTCCTGGAATAATCTTCCGCCTCACGATACTCCGCCAGCTGATTCGGTCCTGGGCGGTGTGGAGAGCCTCATGCATGGTGGTGTCGAGTGTAGTGCGTATCTGATCGGCCCAGCGTGTAGGGCTACGCCCCCTCGGTCTTTTTCCTTCCACCTTGCCAGTCACCATCAACTTTTCCAAGTTGTCATCGCTCCTCCTGGCGATGTGGCCGAAGTATTCAAGTATCCTCCGTAGGCAGATAGTAGAAAGTCTCGCTATTATACCCAGCTCACGCAGGATAGATGCGTTGGTCCGGTGTGCCGTCCAGGGAATGCGCAGCACCCTCCTCCAGCACCACATCTCAAAGGCGTCAATACGTTTGCGGTCGTTCGCCTTTAGAGTCAAGGTTTCAGCGCCGTACGCGAATATCGAGAACACCAAGGTGCGCACGAGCCTGGCCTTGGTTTTTACGGAGATGTTCTTGGCCGCCCAAATTCCATGCAGCTGTGACATTGCGTTCTTTGCCATTCCGATTCGCTTGCGTATCTCCGCTTCACACGAGCCGTTGTTGCTGATGGTAGAGCCCCAGATAGTTGAAGCTCTCACTACCTCCAGGCCGTGAACTCCGGTGAGCTCCAGCCTGTTAAACGGTCCACACCATGATTTTGGTCTTGGATCTGTTTATAGTAAGCCCCATTTCGTTGCTAACCTCTTCCATTCTGCTCAGCAGGGCAACCATTTCGGCCTCTGTTGCGGCAAGGAGTGTGGTATCGTCGGCGTAACGTAGGTTGGTGATTTTTACGCCTCCAATAGTGACTCCACCCTCCCATTTTTCGCAGGTTCGCCTCATTATGTATTCTCCGTAAACGTTGAACAAGATGGGGGACAGTATGCAGCCCTGGCGCACACCCTTTCCGAAGTTGAAAGGTCCCGATGTCGTTTTATCTACCCTCACAACTCCCCGACTGCTGTGATATAGGGTGCAGAGTAGTGCCGTTAAATGCTGCGGCACCCCTAACTCTGCTAGTATTCCCCACAGGCAACGCCAGTCGACACAGTCGAAAGCCTTACAGTAATCGACGAAACACATTATTACTGGTGTGTCGAATTCATAGGACTTCTCAATGACTTGTCTGATGTTAAGGATCTGTTCACGGGTCCCTCTCCCCCTGACAAAGCCCGCCTGTTCTTGCGGGATCTACCAGTCCAAAAAGTGCCGGATTCGGTTGTTGATGATATAGAGCAGTATTTTGCTGGCGTGGGAGATTAGGGATAAGGTGCGATAGTTATCGCACCTCTTGGTCGATCCTTTTTTGTGTAATGGTAGGATGACCGATTCCGTCCAATCTTGGGGCCATTCCCCGTGCTGCCAGATGTGATTGCAGATCGCGTGCAGCGTGTCAATCCCCGTCTCGCCCAGAGCCTTCAGGACTTCTGCCGTTATTTGATCTGGTCCTGGTGCTTTCTTGTCCTTGAGTGAACGTAAGGCCTCTGTTATTTCGGAGCGAAGAATGGATGGCTCCTTATCTATTCCGCTCCATTCAGGTTGACGATCGAGTGAGTTGCGGGGGTTTTTTGTACAGTTGTTCGCAATAACAGCGCCATCTTTCCGCGATTTTATCCAGTTCGTGCAATGAGTTCCCGTCAGCGTCTTCATAACCCATGACTTAGATTTAAATTGCTTGGAGAGTACACGGACTTTCTTGAAGAGGTCTGAGGTTTGTAGCCTGTGTGAGTGGTTTTCAATGTCGCCGCATATGCCCTCTATGAAGTTGTTTTTGTCTTGTCGACAACACTTCTTAATGATCTTGCAGAGGGCCGTGTATTCTGCCATCGTCTGTGGATCCCTTAGGCCTTTCATTTTTATGTCCTTCCTTAGCTGTATGAGCTCCCAGGTGCGATCAGTAATCCATGACTTCTTCCTACTGTCAGTGCTCCTATTTTTAGTTATATGGTCCAGTGTATCACAAATGTGGCCTTTAAGAAGCCCCCATCGTGTCTTGGCGTCCGCGTACTCGGGCGGCGGACTCTCTTTTAGCTTGTCTCCACGATGTCCTTGAAGAGTGACCGTTCTGGGGACTCCAGGCGCCTAGGCTTTTGTGGTGGGTTCCTTCTAGACACTTTCAAGCGAATGGAGAAGTTCGCGACGAGCAAGTTATGATCAGAGCCGCAATCAGCTCCGGGGAAGGTCTTAACGTTAGTTATTGAGGTTTTCCAGCGCGTGTCCAAAATGATGTAATCTATTTGATTTCTAAATCGGTCGCCCGGAGATCTCCACGTGTAGAGTCGTCTGGGATGATGCATGAAACGCGTGTTCATGATGCTCAGCTTCCTGCCTGTACAGAAGTCGATGAGTCTCGCACCGCGTTCATTTCTCTCACCAAGTCCATATTTGCCAACAGTGTTCCTGATGTGATCGTCTGCAGCTGTGTTGCCGACTTTGGCGTTCCAGTCCCCGAGGATCATAGTTATTTCCCTGTTGGGAATTGTGTTCAGCGTCTCCTCCAGCATCCTGTAATAGTCGTCGATATCCTCGTCTGACGATCCTGAGGTGGGAGCGTATACCTGGACAATATTCAGCGTACATGGTTTTGTGCTGAGTTTGATGGTGATGATCCTTTCAGATACCGGGTTGTAACCGAGAACATATTTAGTCATATGCGGCGGCAGCAAGACACCGACCCCACTCCTGCTCAAGTCTCCGCATCCCGAGAAGTACAATGCATACCCTGCGGCAGTTGCGAAATGTCCGCTGCCTCGCATGTGTGTCTCGCTGATGCCGAGCACGGTGACGTTATGATTCTCCATCTCTCTCTCGACGATGCTCAATTTGCCCGCCTGTAATAGACCGCGGACGTTCCAGGTGCCAATGCGATAACCTCGCATTGAGGCTTTGCTCAGAGTTGCCTCCTTCCCGCCAGTAGCAGCTCTTCCTTCAGAGGCCCGGCGTTCCACCTCTTCGGAAGCTTCGGTCGCCAACTTCACACCACCCAGCCCGGACACTGAGTGGCGCCGATTGTTAATCGGATTGCCCAACGATCCAGTATCCATATCCATTTCTGATTCCATTGGGGGTTTTCTTGGGAAAGTAAGCACGGTGGGTTCCCAAGTCCTTCCGCGTCAGTCATTTTGAGGCGATTTAAGTCCTCACGGCCACTGAAGCCGCTCCACGTATGTCGCGGAGTTGTCGGGTTAGTTTCCGCCGCCCGATGCTCGGCGTTGAATGTTTTATGGCTGGTCGTGTCTCCTCCACACCAACCCTCCTCCTTTCACATCCGGGCTTGGGACCGGCAACGGCGGAGTTTCTTAATATATTATTAAACTGTAAAATAAAATTCAGCTGTAAGAAAATCAGTCAAGAGTCAAAGAAAAAATTACCAATTCCAAATGGCAGACACGGGTCATGTCCCAACTTTTTTGTCGGACAACTCATTTTTTCTTGTTGAAATGGTTTAAATAATCAACTGTAAAAAAATCAGCTGTAATGAAATCAGTCAATGTCTTTGGAAATTAATACAAGTTACAAAAATTCTGTTCGCTCTATGTCCCGCGGACAGACTCTGCCACCTGTCTACATTTGGCAGACATGACCATAATAACTCCTGGAAAAAATTTCAGGCGTAAGAAAATCAGTCACCTAAAATTCCGCTAGCTCCTGGACTATTATCGGTTCTATCGTTGCATATTTAGAAGACAGATAAAACATTAATCGAATCGAATCGGTTTCTATCGTTTTAGATCCGAATAAGGATAAATAACTATACAAATTTTATAGTTATGAATCGTTTTCTATATGTACAATTATTGCCCGTCTGAATCAATCGTATATACACGATATAGTATATATCGTTATTTATGGTAATAATTTTACCGTATGCATTAATACGGATATATAAGAATAAAATGATAGACATCTCATTGATATTTATATGACTTAACCGAACCAACACATCTATCGTTTCTTATCAGGATTTTCCGACGTACAAAACTTATCATCTTCTGTACAGCAGCTAATCGGTTTGTTTTCTGTTGTATATCAATGATATAAATTGAATCGTTTGAAAGCCTTCTACTTTGTACATGTTTTTATAAGGTTAAAACGATAGATATCTCGTCGATATTTATACGACTTAACCGAACCGATACATCTATCGTTTCTTATCAGGATTTTCTGACATACAACTTATCATCTTCTTTACGGCAACAAATCGGTTCGTTTTCTATCGTATATCAATGATATAAATTAAATCCGCATCAACCAAATCGGCGATTAGTTCGCGACATGCCGCTAGGCCGCGCATGATGGAAAGCGCTTCTTGTATTTAAAATACATTCAGTCATAATACATAAGCAGACCCCCTGCGAGGCGAAAAGCAGAGAAGTCCAGTATCGTAACTGAAGGGATCTCTTCCTATAAGGACCTTTTGGCGGTAGCCGCCCCGGACACCGAACACCGAGCCCAGCGGCCTCCGACTCCTGGCGCTAGTTGCCCCGTTCCCGACGTTCTTCAAAACGATAAAAACCGATTGAAAGAAATAAATCGGTATGAATCTGATTCCTTAATTCACGATTCGTAACGATTGAAATGGATTGACTAAAACTAATTGAAACGATTCATTAACCATATTAAAAACGATAGAAACTGATGTGCAGTTGAGATAAGACATTTACGATAGAATCCCAAGTATTTTGTAACGTGAGTTTCTGATGGAGTATCGTAAATAAACGATTCACTAACCATATTAAAAACGATAGAAACTGATGTGCAGCTGAGATAAGACATTTACAATAGGATCCTAAGTATTTTGTAACGTGAATTTCTGATAGAGTATCGTAAATAAACGATTCACTAACCATATTAAAAACAATAAGAAATTTTTTATCGTTTTCTATCGTTGGCGGTTATCAGGGTTCATATTGGTAACGTAGCGTCAACATACAAGAAACGTATCGGTTACGGCGCTATACGTAAGAGAATGCGTTGAGAGAATCGATCTTGATCCGAGGCACCTATTATAGGTATACATACAAAATATTTTGTATTAAAAATAGAACAATTAACAATTAATAACAATTAATAACAATAACAATTAATAATAATTTATAACAATTTTACTATACAGGATGAATCATTGAAGGTGTTAGAAGTTATAATACTTCTGAAACTGAACAAAAGATATGAAATTCTTATTTTCCAGCGACTGTTTGATATCGAAGCGAACATTGTGTGACAAAATTAATTTTTTTTTATCCGTTCCGATACCAAACAGTTGCTAGAAAATAAGAATTTCATATCTCGTTCAATTTCAGAAATATTAGCCTACTGTAACCTTTTTAGTGATTCACCCTGTATATAAATATAATTTTACTGAATTATTGTAGTAATAATATAATATCAAGTAATCTTATATAAATTGGATTTATTTTTATACATATAGGATAGGACAAAGCCGGAATTATACCGCGTGCATTGAGTCATTTGTTGGATGAATTACGTTTGTTGAAAGCATAAGAAGTACGAGTTTGCTTTCGCGTTTCTTTAAATATGGATCATCAATATAATACATATAACGAAGATGTGCCAGACATGATGTTCGAAGAACATGTAGGTGATATAGATACAGAAAATGCATCTGCTAACAATATCAGTGTCCCAGAAAAAGTGGGTGATGATTACTTTATTGAATTATATAGAGAAAGAAGATTTCTGTATGACAAAAGTCATCAAGACTTTAGAGACAATAAATTAAAAAATTATGCCTGGAAGGAGATTTCATCTACTATCATGCAAAATAAAAACATGGGTAACTATGGATCTTTTTTGCAACGTGATAGTATTAGAATTAAATAGAGGAGATGCCATCTTCATAATGGTATTATACCAATATGTATGTAATATACTAATAGTATCGCTTTTTAAATTTTGTATTGTGTTTATATAAAATGGTCTCTTGATGATAACTTTGCAGGAAATTTTTATACAACTGATTGTAAAAGGAAAATGATATGTTTGAGAGAGAAATATTCAAAATTAAAAAAAGAACAAGATTTGAAATGTGGGAATGCAGCTTGTACTACAAGAAAATCTGCACTTTTACCTGAATTGTCTTTTCTACATGTATACATTCAAAGAAGACGGTTACTACCTTTTATATTAATGTGTGTATGTGCGCGCGTGTGTGTGTGTGTGTGTGTGTGTGTGTGCGTGTGTGTGTGTGTGAAATCTGTTATGTTGAAGTAGCCAAATTAATACTATTTCCCTAATTGATTTAATTTTCTTTAATTTGTTATAGAACTTTAACGAACATGAAAGAAAATAATAGAAGAATGCCTGTTTCTTCGTCTAATAAGAATGCAGTTGAATGTCCAGAAACAAATATCACAGACTACGTTTACACGGCCTGATTTAAGCTGAAGTTATAACATCGATGTTATAACTACTGACGTTAGATGCCGTGTAAACGCTCTTTTACGACGAAGTTATTACATCGATGTAGTAACTCAAAGTCGGTTGATGAAGAAGCTTAGGGTTACTACATCGATGTAAGAAGGACGTGTAAACGGTCGCACTGTAACGATGGCGATAATGCCAACCGTAAAAATTAAGCATTCTGCGAACTCTGAATTATTTGCAGAGTACGTGTGATTCTATAGTACAGAAGAATACAGAAAGCAAAGAAAGTGAAAGAAATGGAAACCAAAAAGCGTGAAAGTTGGGAAACCGAGGAAACTCGATATTTTCTCAAATTAATGAGAGAACGGCAAATCATGAAAAGTTTAGATGGAAAAAGATTTCGGGCGGATGACATTTTCAAATATTTAGAATCGCCCATGAACGAAAAAGGTTATAATAAGACGTCAAAGCAAATGCAGACTAGATTTAGAACTCTGAGGCGTAAGTAAAAATATATTTTATGGGAAGTAAATATATGTAACGTAGTTGATAATGCTTTTGATTTATTAAACGATAATTTCATATTGTAACGTTATTTCCAGTTCAATATAATAAAATCCGAAGACAAATGGGAAAAAGTAGATCTGGCAACTGCATGTCCTCATTTCCGTATGCCGAAGAAATGAGCCAACTTTTGGATTTCCGTCCCATTGCTATAGGGGATGTTGTAGACAGCACACCGCCATCACAAGATTTCTCTGGCAATGAGAGTAATGACACTAATGACAATAGTTGTAAGTGATTTTGTTACATACGTAATTTTATGAAGTGTAGTACGTAAGAACCTAATGAGAGCATATATATAAGATAATATGAAAAAACTATTCTATACTAGATTATTCAAGCGACAGGACCTATGAAGATGAACCAGATCCACGAGACGGTGCAATTCCAGGATGTTCGTCGACATCAGACTGTAATTTGACATCAGTAGACTGCCTGTCACAAGAAGATTCGTCAAGCAAATTGAATACCGTGGATCCAAGTAAGGTTAAGAGCGCTGTTCCTGCAAAAAGACGTAAAGTGAGCAGATCAAATGAAGCTATCACTTTAAGATACGCGGACAAATTAAAAGAAAATTATGAAGAAATTCAAAGCAAGATTATGACAGAGAATCGATGTTTCATTGAACGGTTAATGAAATCTGAACAAAAGTTAGAAAAAGAAATAATTAACGATATGCTGGAAGGCCAAAAAAGTATATTGAAATAAACAACTAATCAATTAATAACTGGCTTGCAAAATATTTTCGCTCTTAAAGTCCCGTCTCAGCAGTCGACATTTTCAGTTCCTACAGTGAACCCAATCGCTCAAGTCCTTTTGTAATCTCTCCAGTTCATTATTCCTCTCAATTTTCATCATCTAATCTTGATTCGCAAGCTTTTCGTTCTTCTACAAGTTCTTTTCCTAAAGTATTATTAAATTTAAAAAGTTTTGCTCCGGAGAAAGCCACAGCTGCAAGTGTCCAACAAAGTATTACTGTAAAGAAATATTCACAAGCTGAAAAGTTTAGTCCCGCTCAATCATTACTCAACGTAACGTTGCAAGACTCGCAGAATTTAAAATGTTTGGGTACTCAGGATTCATTACAATTTCAAGATACTCAGAACTCTGATAAAATTTAAAAATTGTTTAGTGTCATCAAACTTTATTTGCACTTTAATTTTGTTTAAGTTTATTTGTACCGTAAACGAGTACCGTAAAGTGGGATAATTCCGTGGGATAATTCCTCCTAAAAAAAGTTGCCATAGTAGGGAACATCAGGTTCAGAGCCCTAGCTCATTTACTCTCGAAACGGCAAACAATCAAAATCTTGTTGATTAAATGGCGGAAAAAACGTTAGAGGAATTAGGGTTTATTCAACTTAAGTATTACATTAAATATTAATTTTTAATGTGCAATTAAAATGAACACATGATATATTTGGTATTTGGGCATTTGGTTAAAAGCTAAAAGCTAAAAAAAGTTGAAAGCTAAAATTTTGTCCTTTTTAACATTTCTTGATTACTCAAAACAAATATATGAAAACATAAATATTAAACAAAAAATAAATAGCATACTACAAAACTAATGATTACTAAAATATCACAGTATAATACTGTACTAATATTTCATTTATATTTTAAAAGGAATTTATACGTTTTTTATTTTTTATTGATTCTAGATAATGTTATTGGCGGGACAACCTTTAACATAATATCTGAAAAAATTTCAAAACATCTGAGATAGACTAAATATTAATTATTATTATTATGAAATGTAATATTTTGCTTTTATTTTTCATATTTAATTCAGATTTAAACCCCATTCCCGTATAAACTGAGAATCATATATAATTTTTTTGTGATGTTAAAAATTATGTTGTTACTTACTTATCTTTCTTTTTTTGTGATATATTTTATATTAAGTTGTACTGACTATACTCTGTGATTATTATAATAAGTTGTACTGACTGTACTCTGTGATTATTATAATAAGTTGTACTGACTGTACTCTGTGATTATTATAATAAGTTGTACTGATTGTACCTGAATGATTAATATAATAAAAATATAATTATAAAATATTGAAATTAATTTTCTTTAAACTACTTCCCAATCGGAGGATGGTTTTATGAAAGTTTGTACAAGGGCGGCTCATTCCCACACGACGGCCCTAAATACCGATAACAGTATAAAGAAAACATTGTACACTTTTAAATAAATACTTTATTATATTATAATTTGTGCTATAAGACAAACAGCGAAAAAATAACTCATGAAAAGTACAGGTTATTTTTATATTATATATTGTTATGTTACAAATGTTCTTCGGAGTTCAAAAATTTTCAGCCAAATAATTTTTAGGGTATCCCTTAGCTGACTGGCAATAAAGTTATCCAAGTTATGAGTTCTTGTTGGTTCGGTTGCTGAATTTCGACTTGTACGTCCGTTACTGCATGCTCCCACGCAGGTAAAAATGTTTCTTTTCGCGTCTCGACTATGTTATATAAAATGCAGACGGCTGATATTATATTTGGTACGTAAGTATAGTGTACGTCAATTCGTTTAAGTACTCGTCGCCAACGAGCTTTCAGTCTTCCAAAAGCTATTTCAACACATACGCGGGCAGAATTTAGATATACATTAAAGGATTCTTCCTCAGGAGTGAGACGAGCACTCTTAGTGTATCCTTTGATGAGCCATTCCAGTAACGGATAAGCAGGATCTCCTATTATAAGATAAGGCACTGACACATTTAATACCGTTTTCGTTCCCTAAAATATAAGTTTTACGTAATTTGAGGAAATTATATAATATCAACTTTAGTAAAGAATGAAACATTTTTTACCAACTTTGGGAATTAATAAATTATAGTTCTTATACAATTTTGAAGTCTGAAAAACTGCAGCATCATGACACGATCCTGGTGAACCACAGTAAATATTACGAAACCTGGAAAATGATGGCGTTAATCAATTATTCTATTAAAGAAAAAAACAGTGGAATGAACAAATGATATACTTGCACATACCTATAGTTGTTATCTACAACCGCTTGCAATATCATAGAGGGCCATCCTTTTCGATTAATGTAATCTCTATATCCATTACTAGGAGGAAGAATAGGGATATGCGTCCCATCAATTGCTCCAATTAATTGTGGAATATGCGTTTTCTTCTCAAAAGCTGCAGCTATTTTATAGCACTCATCATTGTCAGGCATGGTTATCCACAAGCTCATTAGTTCTGTGTTAATTGCATCAATTACTCTATGAATACACTTCCACACGGTTGCCTTATGAATTCCAAAATTATTTCCAACTATGCGATATTCACAGCAGCTAGATAAGAAATACAGACCAACAGCGACCTGCTTTTCCACTGATACTGGTTCTCGGGTTCCTATCTGGTTTAAACTTGGAGCGAGTGCTTCTCGTAATTGATCGCATAACCAGAGAAAAGTTGCTTTCGTCATCCGAAATGTTTCTAACCAGTCTTCATCCTTAAAATGACCATTAACAATACGATCCCACCAATCAAAACTTCGTTTTTTCATCCATATTTCTCTTTCTCGAGATAATTTTAATATAGGTCCAAGATCAAGCAAATTATTTGGTGGCGTTGTATTCAACAAGTGTTGTAATAGAATTTCTTTCAGACGCCTTCGCCGTTTGATCAAAATTTTTTGAATATGTAATGTACATTGCATGACCATGTTTTCCACAGTTGTCAAGTACACGGCAACAAACGAGCGAACGCTTTCCATGTTCTCCCCAATTATTTCCAATATTGATAACAATTAACCTAAAATTTTAATTTCTTGTTAGTTATATATTACATTTTACTTGACAAATAAATATTTAATGATTTCCAAATTCATAATGTAACCTAATAGTATCGCTTTTTAAATTTTGTATTGTGTTTATATAAAATGGTCTCTTGATGATAACTTTGCAGGAAATTTTTATACAACTGATTGTAAAAGGAAAATGATATGTTTGAGAGAGAAATATTCAAAATTAAAAAAAGAACAAGATTTGAAATGTGGGAATGCAGCTTGTACTACAAGAAAATCTGCACTTTTACCTGAATTGTCTTTTCTAGATGTATACATTCAAAGAAGACGGTTACTACCTTTTATATTAATGTGTGTATGTGCGCGCGCGCGCGCGTGTGTATGTGTGTGTGTGTGTGTGTGTGTGTGGTGTGTGTGTGTGTGGTGTGTGTGAAATCTGTTATGTTGAAGTAGCCAAATTAATACTATTTCCCTAATTGATTTAATTTTCTTTAATTTGTTATAGAACTTTAACGAACATGAAAGAAAATAATAGAAGAATGCCTGTTTCTTCGTCTAATAAGAATGCAGTTGAATGTCCAGAAACAAATATCACAGAAAGTACAACCCGGGAAAAAATGGAGGAGATCTAACCATGTCTGATTTGATAAAATGAGATACAACGAGATCTGAAATTTAAGTAAAGTCAGATCTGATTGGATACAATTTTATCTCGCCAGATCTGCATGGCCATATCTGATCACATGCAGCCAGATATGCTGAACTGTAATCCGATCTCACCAGATCTGATCATTGCTGCCGTTCGATATTGAATCGCAGATCCAATCGGATCTCTTCCGATCTAATCGGACATTATCTGATTGCTTCAGATCTCCTGAAGTACGAGCAGACATTACGCCTCAGATCTTGTCGGATCTGAGCAGACTTAGCCAGACATATCTTGATCTCACCAGATAAGACCAATCTTGGCTTACAAAGTTGTGTTGCTGATCCAATCAAGATCTCTTCCGATCTTGCCGGATCTGAGCAGATCTCGTCAGTATAGAACTTATACAAATTTCGTTCTCAAATCGTCCATTATTAATTTTTACACCGAATGTTGGACATTATAAAATATAATATTAACTCTGTAAAGGGGAAGCTTAAATGATTTTTGGTCAAAAAATCAATTGATTTTTATATTAAAAACAGTTTTCTCAATTTTGAAACATTAACATATATAATAAATATAGTCTCTGCCAATTTGATAATAATTTAATTGTTAATTTCGACACCATATTTAGAATTTATTATAAATATTCCATTAAAAAAGTACCTTACAAAATTAATTAATAATAGATAAATATAAAAGATTAATGTATATATGTATATATAAAACATAAATCTTTTAAATTATTTTGCAAACATACCTTATAATTTAAACTGATAAAATAATATAATCACATATAAACTTATATAGTCATATAAGATTATATATGATCAGATCATAATGTTGCATCTCAAAGTATCCGATAGATGGCATCCGACGGGATCTGATTCTCGTATTTAAAATTTGATGAACAGTGGTATAAGAACGGTATCAGACACGGCAGTGTCGTGCTAAGTCGCGGCAAGTTATGTAAATTGTGGAACGGCACAACTTTTGTATGGAGTCCACTTTTATAATAAAGTGGCACATTTAAAAAATAACATTTGAAAACAACAATTTTCTGCAGTGGATGGACACCGGATCGGATCAGATCTACTCATGTCTGATTGGATCTGAGCAGATATAATAGATTATTCTCGTTACATATCTGACTCTGTCCGCTAGGATCGGATCAGATCTACTCATGTCTGATTGGATCTGATCAGATAGGGCCAATATTTTGATCAAACCAGATCTGAGTGGATCGGATCTGATGAGATCTGCTCAAGTCTGTTCAGATCTCTTCCATTTTTTCCCGGGAAAGAATAAAAGAAATTATAAAGAACTTTCAAGCCAAGATAATATCGAAGATGATTTGCCTGGGTGCGATCAAACACCATTCAAAATATTTAAGAAGAGTGTTACTTCGAAAAAAAATTGTGAAAATAACGACATTCTTCATGACCTAACTAATGCAGCTATTAATATTGCTAAGCAGCTACTGACCGATTCAAAAACTGAAGACGTTGGTTTTACGTCTGCAGACCAAGCTTTTGCACAATTTATTGTTCTCACTCTACAAAAATGCAAGATCCGGAACCCAATATAAGGCGAAATAAAATATTTCATGTTCTGACAGCACCATTGGAGCAATTAATGTAATCAGATCATTTTCATTTTTTCCATTTTTTGTTTTGTTGTATATTACAATTTTATTTTATCTAAAAATATAATTTCTTTCTTAATTATTTTATGTTAAATTTTAACCAAAGACGTTCTTTAAGTTTTTATTAGGAATATATAAAAATGTTTATACGATATAAATACTATACTACATAAATACTATTTGTTCTTAAAAGAAATTTCTTATGTCATTTATGATTAAAAATATATAATTGATGCATGATTATTAACACCGAGATTAACACAGAATCTATATTGCGTCAAAAAGTTGCAACTATATACATATACCATTCAGAATTTATGAATTATTTTTTAATTATGTATTCAAAGTTAAGGGTTTTTTTTTTAAATAACCGCAATATTAATCGGATGGCAAAGTTAATTAAAAATAGCGGATATTAAAAATAAAAATAATAGAATTTTTACTTTTGATATCCGACCGTTATATGGCTCCGACATTTTGAATTTATCAACTGAATTTAACATCAGATTAATATTTAGCAACCTGAAAAACTCTTAAGTTTGAATAACAAAAAAAATTTCATAGTTTCTTAATTAATGGTCTATGTAAGTCGCAACTTTGATGCAATAAACTCTATATTAATCATCAATATCTTTTTAACTACAATTGACATAACAAATTTCTTTTAAGGGCTGAAAGTTCTAACAATTAACATACTTAATTTTGATTGCAACATAACTTCTCTAACACGTCACGCGGAGTTCTCGGCTTAGAGATCAGTGTTCTGATTCTATAACTATTAACAACAATTCGTTATCATTATATTGTCGTTGCGCAACTTTTTTATTATATATTATATCTGCACAACGATAATATAACGATGATAACGAAACTGTAGTTATAAGAGTTACAGAATATAGCCTTAACGACGCGACTTATCGACTGTTAGCGACTTCGTCCGAAAATGATCTGCTTTATCTTAAGAACGTAGTTACTGCATTGGCCGCTACGAAAATCACGATATGGCGCTGAAACCAGTGAGAAATGCTGGTCTCGTCTCAACCCGGACCTTTGGCTATCTGTCTATTAATCTGTGCTACTACGACAATTGGGGCTGCATTCCGATATTCACTGGGTCTGTTTTCTATTGCTGAACTGGCTGCACTGTCAGCAATTTTCGGTACTGAAAATCTATAGTATGCGTGACGTAAAATATAGATTTGCAGTACTGACAGTGAATATCGGAATGCAGCCTAGGACTGTTACTACGTTTACGCGAGCGTTACTTCTGTAGTAACTTACGATAATTTACTCCGCGTAATGCGGGGTCTACAATGGGAGTCGCAAAGTCGTGAATCGCAAGAATTGACCAATCACAGTTGATTATTCTCCTCAAATTTGATTGTGATTGGTCAATTCTTGCGACTGACGACTTTGCGACTCGCATTGTAGACCCCGCATAAACGAGTCAATTATCGTAAGTTACTGCAGAAGTAACGCTCGCGTAAACGTAGTATGTATCCCATTGGCAAGCGCTTGCTAAAGGTTTTGAGCTATAAAGGAGTTTGTAAAGAGTCTTAGGCCTTGTGTCCACGATGCTAGAACTGCGTCCGAGTTTTGGTTTAAGCCAATCAACTTACAGCTCTTACAGAAAAGTAACAGTTTCATTGGCTTAAATCGGAACTCGGACACAGTTCTAGCATCGTGGACACAAGGCTTTAGGCCGGTATTCATAGTCGGATCTTATTTCAAGACCGTCTTAAGTCTTAAGATGCTAATACGGCTCTGTGATTGGTTCATAACATCTTAAGATTGTACTTAAGACGGTCTTAAACACAAGATCTGACTATGGATACCGGCCTTATTAGTGTTTTGGACTCGTTCTGTTTATAACGTAATTGTAGACGGACTAATTGTATATTTATAATTAATAATGTAATAATACAGTGCCTCGCATTAATATTCGGACATCATAATACTTGAAAAAAATTAATCCGTATATTTATTTAAGAAATTTTTTGTTTTTTTAGTGAGTTGAAGCACAAGAAGATAACCTAAAAAATATTGAAGTTATAGTAATTTAATTCATATGTAAATGTAATTTATAGAAATTTTGACAGGGCGCTTGCATGGCACTGACCAGCGTGCCACACTGCCACTTCAGGAGCTGGCATGGCACGCTGGTAAGCGCCATCCGCGAAACGTCACGTTTTGCCCGCTAGCGCCACAGATCTGATGTGGTGTTGGCATGGCGCTAACATGGCGGCAGTAAGGTACATACGACATACCGGTTTCTAGAAATGTTTTCTATGAAATCAAAATGTTAAAATGTCTACTTGATAAACGTTTATAAAAAAAATGTTCTTTTTCTTTATCTAAAAAAAAAAAGAAAAAAAAAAGCTTATTCTTTAACTGTTTCGTTACATGCCATGTGCGTATAGCCGCTCTCAAGGCGGTCACCCATCCTAGTACAGAACCGGGCCCGTGTTGCTTGACTTCGATGATCCAGTGGACAGTGACGATCTTCTCACCCTGATGCTTCCTTATTAACTGTTCTTGTCTATAACAGGTACATCTTTAAAGTGTTCAAAAATCTTGTAATGATAATCTTCTTGATAGCTATAACACTGCATGAAATAGTAATCAACGTTTTTTACACAAAGGATTACTATTGTTTCTTTAACCTCAAAATTGAGGTTAAATCATAGTCCTGAATATTATACATATATATGTGCGTGTGTATGTGTATGTGTCAATTCCAACATATTTTACAAAGAATTGTCACAGCACTCGCGACTCGCGACGTCCACAACTTCTTAATCGCTTCTAAAAAGTCGATCTAGAAGCCAAAGAGAAGAATCTCGACAGCATCTAATGTGGCGCAAGTGTGGACCGCATTAGAAACTCAGTTAAATCCAGACTTGCGCCCGTTCAATTTTATGTAAATGCCATGTTAGGCGCGGACATGGCCCTGATATGGCTCTTTCCAGTTTTTTAGGATAAGGCTGTGGCGTGGCAAACTTGCATGGCGCTGACAAGTGTCGTGGCACCGGCAAGGCAATTTCTACCAGGGTAAATGTAATTTATACAAAAATATATTTTTTGTTAAATGTCCGAATATTAGTGCAAATCACTATATATATATATATATATATATATATATATATATATATATATATATATGTATGTATAACAAACACGTGAAATACAGGCAAATGAGAGCCGAAGCGCCGATTACAAGGCGAAAATTACAAAGTATATTTAAACTCCGAACACAGATACATACGTTTCGGACCTTCTTCAGTGACGCAGAAATAAAATTAATAATTCACACCATCGTCAAGCAATAAAAGTCGCAATTCCAGCCACATGTAAGCCTAGCGCTCCCGCTCAATAACGACGATTTGTACGTAATAAAGTTAACTAAATGTAATAATTTGTGCCACAGTGACGATGTCCGCGAATTTCTACGTGGTGACTGTCAGATAATATTGCTTTCTGATTGATCCTTATTCAGAATTTGAAATTGTTATTATATATATATAATTGTATAATTGTTCTAATTTTGAAATAAATTATTATTTTCACAATATATTCTTTATTTTATGTAAATTTACGTTAGTGGTAACAGTTTATCAATCTTAAATTGTGTAAAAATAAATACCCTGCCAGAGAGCATAACACAAATAATATAGAACTCTGCATATGAGCATTGGTATATATATCTCCTCGTAATATACTGAGTTAATTCGAAAAAATATTTAAAAAGTTGCTAAACTTTGGAGTCGCAAAAAATCCTTTTGGTATATGTCTTCTTTATTTAAAAGGAACCTAATATTTACAAAGTTTGACCTAAATCCAAGCATGGACGTTTTCGGAAGTTTCGCCTCGAAATCAGTCATCAATTTTTCTTTAGATAAAGCAAACATATCAGTGAACGGAACTCTAAAATCGGGTATACTTCTTCCCGGATGGCTCTTTTAGCTAACGTGTCGGTAATTTTGCTGCCGGACAATCTCTTTATATGAGGGAATCCAGATAAATTAAATGTCGATGTTGCGCTCCAAAGCTTCCTGGCCTTATAATGAAAGGTATGAAATAGTTTAGATTTAGTGATGGAGAGATTAGAGAGCGTATCGAGAAGGTTCTTGGAGTCCGTGACAATGCGGTGGCTTTGGGACAGCGCCGATCCAGCGAAATAATAACAGCAACGTATATTGCCCAAGCTTTGGGTGAAAAAACTGATATGAGAGGATAATTTATACATGAGTTCTAAATGCAGTTGCGGCGAGTAGCATGCATTTGCCCGACCCGACGTAGTTGCCCTATCATCCGTCTTGGAGCCGTCCGTGTAAAAGACAACGGTGTCTTTAATAGTTGGCCCGAAGGCTTGTTCGAAGATGCTTTGTGTGCCAAGTTTTTGGGGATTTTATTAAAAAGTTCCAGCAGATCAGGACTTGGGCAGCGATCATGAGTGCGTTCCGTTTGACGCACGAACCGCATGAAACGCAAAATTTTTCTGTAAATTTCCACCATTTATCATAGGTAATAAAGTGACCCTGACAAATAGTGGAAATTTCCTCGCGTTCGTAATTTTACAATACAAAAGTAAAAGTAATGTCTTCATGTGTAATGAAACAGATTGTAGAAGTAAATTTACAAAGCACGGAAATAATACAGAAACGGTAATGCAATAATACTTTTCTTAGTAGTATTATTAAACAATCAAACATTAAATTTACGAACCGAATCGAAAATGTACAAAATGTTATGTAAAATTGAAATGTGAAATTGTAATTTAATATTACAGTACTGTAAAATTACAAGAACGTTACATGCATTTTCCGTTCGATTCGTAATGACACGGTAACATTTCGTACATTTCCGGTTCGATTGGTAATGATACGGTAACATTTCGTACATTTCCGGTTCGATTGGTAATGATACGGTAACATTTCGTACATTTCCGGTTTGATGCGTAATTTTACAGTAACATTTCGTACATTTCCGGTTCGATTCGTAATCATACAGTAACATTTAGTGCATTTACGGATCGATTCGTAATAATACAGTAACATTTCTTACATTTCCAATTTCATTCGTTAATTTTATACTTGATTGTTTAATAATACTATTGTAAAAAGTATTGTTACATTATCATCTCTTATTTTTCCTATGTTGTGTATATTTACTTTTGCAATCTGCTTTATTATACATTAAGATAGTACTTTTTCTTTGTGTTGTAAAATTACAAACGCGAGGAAATTTGCACTATTTGTCAGGGTCACTTTATTACCTATTATAATTGGTGGAAATTTACATAAAAAAACTTTATTTTACAGGCACGGGGACGGAAATGTTTGGCTATAATCTGCAGTTGTCCGCATCATCAAAGCACATTTAAAACGCGTGCAATGTTTTAACTAATAATACATCGTCATGACTCAAGAAATGGCGATGCTGATTCGTCATTTCAACAGTAATGTTATAAACAATTGCACGCGTTTTGAATGTGCCTTGATCATGGCGACCAACTCAGATATATAGCCAGGAATTTCCGTCCCTGTGCCTGATGTAAAAAGATTTATACACAATTCACGGCATACCGCATATGAAATAAATAATATCCTGTTTTAAAATAATTCAATTATATTTTATTATAAATATTGCAGCATACATGATATAAAAGATATTTTTTTATAATGTAATTATATAATAATAATGTTTTGTTATGGATTAGATATATACTTATGAAAAAATTAATCATATCATATTTATAAAAAAGTAAAACCATATAAACATTAATAAAAATTCGTTTGCGACAAAAAATAATTTAAAAATTTAATATTAGCGATACACAAGTCAAAGTAAATTTATTAATAATATTTGGTAATGCAAAGAAACTAAACTGTTTAATTATAATAATAATAATTATAATAATTAATTATAATAATACGGTAGAGAAATAATACGATATACTTAAATACTAAAGCATATGAGACAAAAGAAATGCAACGTTGTAATATATATGTATATACCTATAATTAATGTGTAGTTTTATATGAAAATCGTTTTTTTATGGAATTATTAGAATTATACGACGGTAGCAATGCAACACGACAGTAGCAATTAATACGACAAAATATAACAACAGTAGCAATATAATACGACAGAAAATATACAACAGTAGCAATAGTACGACAGTAGCAATATAACACGACATAGAAAATGCTAACGTATATGACAAAAATATTACAACGTTGCAATCTAAATAAATATATATATATGTATATATATATATATATATATATATATATATATATATATATATAAACAGTATAAATAACATGCAAATTAATATCAAAATCATCTTTCGTAGAATTGTTAGAATTACACCACAAAAACAAGATATATAATATGACAGTAGAAATAATATAACAGAACGTACTGTAGTGTAAATAGAAAAGAAATAAACAATTAATGTATGATTAATATACAGTTTGACATCGTTTCTTGGGATATATCAAATTATTGGTACATCACCCATGTTAGATGTTCTCATAGCGGAATAGTATTATACCGTCTCCAATTGGTTTCTGATGTCTCGATCTTTAAGTGGTGATGGAAAAATAACACAATCCATCTTATTATTGAGTTGTAATATATAGTGTAAATGTCAGGAATCTGAAATAAATAAAATAGTAATACAAATTATAAAAGAAATATATGAATAAATGTATGATTATCAATTTTATAAAAATAATAATAATCTCTAATATAAAATCTGAAATGTGTGTGCTATTATATATGTTATTAAAATACTATCATCATACACACACACACACACACACACACACACACACACACACACACACACACGTGTAATATAATGTAATATAATAATATACTTACAGTTATTTCATATGTATTTCATATTACAGTACTTAGTTTGTAGAAGTATTTTCTTTGTTTGAATCTATATTTCTTAATTTATTAAAGAATGTTAGTACTCTGTACTTTGTTGCCGTTTTTCGAGATTTCGAACCAGAGACTGGATGAATATTTAAAAAGTATTTTTGTATAAATTCCAATGTACATGTACTGCTTGCGGGATACTGCATATTAAAAATGTAATAACTGGCCATTAACATCTGTAATGCTTCATAAAAGCAGCATGTTTTTTCAATTAATATACGTTCTATATATAAATAGAATATTGGACATGATGTATCATCTGTAATAATAAAAAATGTGAGCAATTAGAAAACTTATACACATTCAAGGATAGATTAAAAAATTTATAGAAAAAAAATTATATATTTAAGTATTACAAGTACAATAATTACCTATAATTATGATGCATGGCGTCACAACTGGTGCTTCTATCTGTTCCATGGTAGTTCCTTCCTGTGTATTTGACAAATTAACAGTAGTCAATTAAATGTAAGACAATGACATAATCGAAAGAGATTACAACACATGCATTTTTTAATACATACCGGATATGTTTTAAATAATTCTTCAAAATCTTCTTTGAAATGTTTAAAAATAATTTTTATTACTTTCATTTCTATTGGATTATTTGAATTAGTGATATCTGTATATTTTTTATGTCCGTAAATTTCTATTTTGTCTTGTTTTTTCAGCATTTCTTCCTTCAGAATATGTATTGAACATCCCATTAGTTTTTCAAAATGCCAAAACATGTATTTTTTTTGTAAAAGTATCGGCCATGTATTTTTAATATCTACCACAGTAGGTACATCATGAACATTATTCAGATATAATCTTTGTGCAGGATATGTAGCTTCAAGATTCGAAATAATTTTCTGTTGTATCTTAGGATCTCTTTTTGACGAATCGTCATTGGCTATTTCACGTAAAAACTTAGTTTTGGCTTCTACTGTCTCTTCTGTTTCTGTATCGAGGAATTTTTCTGGTTGCCAATTACTACATCCAGCTTTAGCAGACATAACTTTTTTCTTTTTTTTTAGGGGTACTGTTAAAGTATGGCTTAGAGATCGTTTCATATGTGGTCTATTTAAGTAATTATTTCGGTCGCGAAGTTTCGCAAATAATGTATAAGATCCGTCTCCAAAACATTTGCCGTCCTCATCCATGTCTTTAAAAGTTTTTGGGTATTTGCTGACAATTTTGTCAGCTATTATCTTGAATGCTTTAGCTGGTATGAATTCTTGTATACTTCTCATTTCCGAAACTATACGGTTTACAACAGCAGTTATTGCAAATTTGCTGCGACTTTCATTTTCCAGTTCTTTAATCACTGCCATTTCTAATTTATCCCATGGTATTTGAAAATTTTTCCAAATATCATTAGACAGTTGTATTTTATTATTAGATGTTTCAAATGTGGACGATGAAGCAGTAGATTGCGAACTTGACGAGTATGAAAAAGCTGTTCCTTCGTTGAAACTAGATGTAAGTGAAGCAGTGTCAGTTAATATTGTGTTAAGTTCTGTCTCATTTTGTGCAGACCAGGACTCTTCGGGCTGTAGCAACATTAAAGTTTCATCAGAACAAAATTTTAAAACCTCATTGTCATCAACTATTGTTCCATCTTTTTCCATAACAAGAACAGAACCAGCAATACCAAGCTTAATGTTACTTCTTTCAATAAGCTCTGACAGTATATTATCTGATTCACGAAGTATAAGTGATATTTTCTTTTTTCTATCGGCAGTCCAGACTTTATACAAATGAGACATCTACAACGTAAAAAAAGGATGTATAATTAATTAAAATATGTAATACTAAAGTATTGAAAAATGCCATGCTTACAGAATTTTAAGATCCAAAGTTATGAATCAATGGGTTCGTATTTAAAGACATACACAGGAATGGAATGTAAATCAGTTTGAAGGATAGGATGTGGCATAAGTAAGCAAGTATACGGAAACAAAAAGATTTTATCGACATTGTAATCGACACTTTCAATTTTAAACTCCTCATACACGCCAAAATCAGGATTGTACATAATTTTCGTTATAGTACCCAGAAAATAAATGTTTGTACAACAATTATTTATCAAAATATATTGAATTTTGCATATGGTGAAATAATCATAACAATCTTTACTTACACAGATACACATATGTTTTTTATACGTAATACCTCTAAAAGTAACTTGTGAGGATATGTATTTTACATTTTCATTTTCTTTGTCATGAAAATAATTTGTTATAATAGAAGAAATCTGATCATTAAATCGTTCAGATGTGTATTCCTCTGCATTGTCTACTATTGCTGAAGTATGGTATCTATTTTTAATATTTTGTTCATTTTGTAAAAATTGATGTTTGTGTGATAATAATTTCGTTAAGTTCTTAAAATTTTGGGAATGTTTGACAATATTCTTAAAATATCTGTGTTTACTTTCAAATCTCAAGGTCCATAAATGTTTCAGCGGACCAAAAGATAAAATTAAACAGGGATAATGAGAAATATAATGATGTTTCGGTCTTAATTTGATATTTGGAAAACATTTTACTCTCAATGATAAATAATCATTTATCTTTTCCTGTAATAATGCAATCTGACCAAAAGATAGAGCAGGGGCACATGTTAAAGAACATATTTGTCGAAGATGCAATACTACATCCAAACATCATTCTCAATATTCTTGACTGACAATTTATCAAAGACAGCTAAAGGAAATATTAGTAATATTCTTCTAATTTGACTTGCAGTACCTGTAATTCTAGATGAATCTTTTATAGTAGGAATACATACATTTTCATTTAAAAACTTAATTTTTTGTAGTCGATGATTTAGAAATTGGTAAGTAAACCAACCTTCTGTCACAAAATATTTAATACAGTACATAATCATACGAAACAATCCCTTCGAAAAGATCATGTGCTATGCAGGGCGGTAATCCTGGATTGCAGACGTGAAAATAATTAAGTTTGTTTAAAGCCGAATCACGTTTAATGCCTTTCACAATTTTCTTACTATTTTTTGCTTCTATAACACACCAATTGTAATCATTTGAATTTCTATTTATATTAGTACATGTATATTTTGATTTAAATTCATTTTGAGTAATGTGACAAAAGCGACAAAAATATTCTGAATTAAATTTTCTACAAAACCACCAATTTGATGACTTCCTAAATTATCTCCCAACATAGCAACAACAGTGCCAACAAAATTAATTGTTTCACTACCAACAGAAATATTTATTCCTTCTTTTTCTAAACTTTGTAAATCACGTATTAATGGTGTCAGAACTTGTTCCCAACCAAAAAATGTTATATGTTTCTCATAACATAACATAACAAGCTGTATATTATCAACTTTGATCTGAGATAAGCGGGCAAATTTCCTAATACCATATATATACCGACAAGTTTGAATTTTTTTTTGATGCACCCATGGATTACATACTTCAAATGCATCTTGATACAATATTATTTGTAGTGTATTTTAATATTATGAAAAAATTTATTGTTTTTTACTACACTGCCATCTTTTATATCAAAAAGTACATTACTATTATATTATTATACGAATTTAAACAAAAAGTGTCGAATATCAGAATTTTGTAGCAATACTTTTATAGTTTTCAAAATTGGAATATAATGACAGTAACATTCTTTGTGATCATAATATCCTAAATTAATTTGTGTAGGAATCACAATATGAAATTATTTAGCAAATACACATTTCTGGAGTACGTATTTCGAAGAGAACCATTTATAGAATTGTGAACACTTGAAAAAAACGAAAAACTACATTGAAATAAATCTTTAATTTTTTCTTTAACATTATCTTGAAGATCACTTTCGTTAGAGTTGCAATAAAATGTTCTTGAGTAAGTTCAATTAGAGATGACATGCCATCTATTACAGCTTGTAAAGCAAATTCTGTTAGAAAAATATTTTGTAGTCAAATTCAAATATAATTGTGCTATAGCTTTTTCAACACTTGTAGTATTTTCTACATTATTTGAAACTTCATTTAAAATTTCTTCTTGTACAAACAAATTACGATCATCATTGGCATCAAAATTTGTCGGTTCTTTATTATCAACAATACGTTGTTTATCAGATTTACAATTAAAATGACGTCTGGCATATGTGTACTGCATAAGTGCTGATTGTTTGAAAACTGTTTTATTAGTAGAAACAAACTGGGTACCCACAATAAATTCCATTTTTACTTTGTCTTATGTGATTATATAAATGTTTATTAAAAAGTACTCTATTTCTAAAATGAGAATTGCAATCTTTTTCTTTGCAATAATAAGTTATGTATGTTTCGTTCTTATCATTTGTTATGTGTTGTCTAAAAATATGTCTCCGAAAATGATATATTTATTAAAATGTAGTCCACAATTTTTAAACCGCAGATAATTTTTTAAATGAGGCATGTTTGGTATGAAGAATTTGATGCCTGTTATACAAATATATAGATAAAACATACTATTACACATGTACATTGAAACATTGTCGAATATGATTCAGTAAAAGAAAGGAAAAATGGAATTGGACTCAGGAAGAAATTGTATGTCTGTGCCAAAAGAATTGTAACATATTCCTAAAAAAAAAAAAAAAAATTAAAAACCTATTGCCGCTCTAAATATATTTGAAGATAATATGTACACATAATATATATAGTTCAGTAATTTGTTCTAAAATTTAAAACATATTCCTAAACTCGCGAGTAAATTAAACTTTATTAGCTTATGAATATGTATATAGTGTAAATATTAATACGTGTAAATATACATATATATATATATATATATATATATATATATATATATTTTTTTTTAATATTTACTCTATTCAACACAAAATTAACGAATTTGCAACGTTTATAATGTTTTTAAATAATATAATAAATAAAATATAGGACTTACTTTTATTTGAAAAAGTGAAATGTCAAAAACCAATTTTTTTAGTCTTACTCTGGTATTAGATTTAATAATATCTCTGATAGAATCTATTAATATAACGTATACCACACCTGTAATATAATAACAAAGAAAAATAATGAAAAACTAGAAAATAAAAAAGTAAAACAGAAAAAAGATAAAAGTGAAATTGCGACTAACATAAAAAGAAATAAAATAATTAAATACAATGTTAATAATCAATGATAATACAGTTTATAATACAGCTAAATTCAACATTACCCATCTTCTAATTATTATAAACATTATTATTTATCAATATCTTTATTCTGTAAAAAGTTAAAGAAAGAGTTGAAGAAATATCAGGAAAAAGAGTTAAAGATAGAGTAAAAGAAATATCAGGAAACAAATAAATTCTATAAAAGGAACGAAAAAATGGATATCTGTAAAAACAAAATTAAAATGACAATTAAAAATAATTGAACATAATAATGTTTATCAGAAAATGTAAGAATAATGTTGTATTTAGCTGTGTAGGATAAGAGTAAGAGAACTGAACATGAAATAAAAATATATAAAAATTCAATAAGTTTTTTACACTAATAGAGAAAAAAATTGCACGAATAATTCTGTAGATATACAAAGTAAATGTAAAGTTACATAATTACTCCAATTTTACAAAATGTATGTAAATTTGTCTTTCATTGTGTAAATATATCTCACTTTCTATAGAAAATTACATTAATGATAAAATATGAAGAATGTGTATATAAATGTATAAATAATAGATAAGAGAAAATGCTTACAATGATTATTCAATGATTGATTGAAAAAACTGTGAAAGATCAAAACTATGCGACGGAAAACATGTGTTCGTAAAAAGCAAAATCTTTAGAAAATAAATGTGTTAATATCCCGTTGGTAAAACTATAATAATGTATTATCAAGACTTACCAATTTATCGGTTTTTAGATGAAACTCAAGACAATCAGATATATCAGATAATCAATATACATATATATATATATAGACGTCCGTTATTCAATAAAATATTCACTATAATCTCCAACACAATTACAGAACAAGCTCTCGCACGTCCGAACTACTCGGCGACTAACAGTGAAACTGGAATATTCCTGTGAGCCGTTTCTTTCGCTTGTTAAAACAAAACACTCTCGATGCGCGCCACTTCAGTAGCATGGCAACAACGCGTCTCTGCCATGTTATATATAATCATGTTACATCCCTAGCAATGAACTATTACCGATTTAGTGCTGTAATATTTCACAAAATGTAATTGCCTTATAACCTAGCAAATATTGATATGTACATTATACATATAATACTGAGACTGATCATTAGAGACCGGATTGCGATGCCGTTTTCCCCACTACAAGCGCGTGCTAACGCCGTGTGTGTGTGTATGTGAGAATAATTATAAACATAAATAAATAAATAAATATATTTGCTACGTTACACCGGTAGACCACGCGGTGTAGAGGATACTTCTTCTCCCGGCTGCTAATACGCGCTTGGAATTAGGAAAGTGGCACCGTAATCCGGTCTCTACTGATCATGTCTCAGCCTTGATATCTATTTTACCTTCGTATTAATGTGCAAATTTGCATAATATGCTTCCACTGCACGAGGTTTTTGCACACATTTTAACCTCATGTTGTATGGTTTCAGACGCCACCACGAATAACGTATAATCGCGGCGTATTACTTTTATAATAGATATATACGACACAAGCAAATTAGTAACACGACAACCAGCAAATTAATATTACAACACAAGTAAATTAATACAAACACAAGAGATGACTTCGTTCTAAAGTCACCGAAGAAATAGCGGATATCCGACCACGTACACAAGCGTATCCATAAAGGGTACGGAGATCCTC
>JASTWL010001614.1:0-30202 GCA_035220575.1 Temnothorax rugatulus | reverse complement strand
GTTGTTACTGTGCCCGTTTTCTTTTTGTTGTATCGACAGAAGTTTTAGCTACACTTTCTACGCTACTGTATCGAAGAGATAAGAAATGGAGGGTTCCGACTTGTTTTATCATAAATGGACTTCTTAAGCTTTAAAATGAGATGTCAATTTATTTACTCTACTTATTAATTTCGAAGATCTAAACGTTCAAAGTGTGACATGTTTTCGTTTGCATCTACAAGAAATTTAGCTAACTTTCTAACGCTACTATATCGAAGAGGTAAGAAATAGAGGGTTCCGACTTGTTTTTGCCATAAATGGGACTTGTTTAAAGCTTTAAAATGAGATGTTGATCATTATTCTACGATTATTAGTTTCGAAGATATAACGTTCAAAGTGTGACATGGTTTTTCGTCGTGCATTCGTTGCAGCTGTGCCTGGATTTACCCCCCCTTATGATATACCCCCCCCCAATATACCCCTACCCTCCCTCCCCTAATACCCTCCCCCTCCCTGCCCCTTATACTCCCTCCTTACTGTCGACAAGACGTAGTTCTACGTCAAAAAATTTTTCATAAATAATGTGAAATTATTCACTTGCGGGTTAACGTCTGCGGAATGCCTTAAACTCGCCACATTTCCTTACCATGTTTTCCAATGTAAAAAAGTATATTAAACCCGTTGAATATACGTAAATAAGCAAATATGTACATTTATAGCCCAACGGTAGCTTCCAGGACACAAACAATATTTTAAACAAAAATTTAATCATTTAACTAAACAACGCGTTTCTGGTATCATTTATTCTAAGTCTTTGCCAAGTAACTGCTAATCAATTTTGTGATGTATGATAAATATACTGAAAACCATTTATGATTTGTTGAATGACATTTAGACTTCATACATAGAAATTACGTTCCTCTTCTAATCATTTTTCCAACGACATGCACTACATGATTTTGTCCTGTAACTTACGATAACACAGCTTGACGGTATTTTTAAGTGTTTATGAGTTTATTAAACTTGTTAGTTGTTAGAAAGTAAGGAAAAAGTTGCCATAGCATTAGCTTAACGTTAGTTTCCAGGCCATAAACAAATTTTTGTAAATAATGTTAAATTATACGTTATAAATTGCGAGTTATGTTTGTGGAATACCGAAAAACTCATATTGTACTTCTTACCCCGTTTGCAAATGTTAAGAAGTATGTTAAACTCATTATTGAACGTACATAATTAAGCAAAAACTGTTATATATCACTTTACGGCTCGATGTTAGTTTCCAGGACACGATCAACTTTTCGCAAAATAATGTAAAATTATTAATTTGGGGGACGATGCGTGTGAAATAACGTAAACTTATGTTTCCATATCGCGTTTTCAAATGTTAAGAAGTACTTTAAACCCGTTGAATGTACGGGAAGTTATCAAAAATTGATATGTACAGTTGTATGACATAACCTCAAATTTCGGGGTACAAGCACATTTTGTAAATGTGAAATTATTCACTTGCGGGTGGACGTGTGCGGAATACCGTAAACTCACATTATCTTACCCCGTTCTCAAACGTTAAAATGTAGATTTAAAAACGCGCTGAATATACGTAAATAAGCAAAAAACTGACATGTAATAAATTTATGGCCTAACGTTAGGTTTCCAGGGACATAAAAATTTTCATAAATATGTGAAATTATTCACTTGCGGTTATAACGTCTGCGGAATGCCTTAAACTCGCACATTTCCTTACCATGTTTCCAATGTAAAAAAGTATATTAAACCCGTTGAATATACGTAAATAGCAAATATGTCCATTTTATAGCCCAACGGTAGCTTCCAGACCACAAACAAATATTTTTAAACAAGAATTTAATCATTTAACTAAACACGCGTTTCTGGTATCATTTATTCTAAGTCTTTTGCCAAGTAACTGCTAATCAATTTTGTGATGTATGGATAATATACTGAAAACCATTTATGATTTTGGTGGGAATGACATTTAGACTTCATGCATAGAAATTACGTTCCTCTTCTAATCATTTTTCCAACGACATGCACTACATGATTTTGTCCTGTAACTTACGATAACACAGCTTGACGGTATTTTAAGTGTTTGTGAGTTTATTAAACTTGTTAAGTTGTTAGAAAGTAAGGAAGTTGCCATATCATTAGCCTAACGTTAGTTTCCAGGCCATAAACAATTTTTGTAAATAATGTTAAATTATACGTTATAAATTGCGAGTTAATGTTTGTGAATACCGAAAACTCATATTGTACGGTCGTTACCCCCGTTTGCAAAAGTATAAGTATGTTAAACTCATTATTGAATGTGCATAAATAAGAAAAAACTGCTATATACACTTTACGGCTTGATGTTAGTTTCCAGGACCGATCAACTTTTCGCAAATAATGTAAAATTATTAATTTGGGGGACGATGCGTGTGAAATAACGTAAACTTATGTTTCCATATCGCGTTTTCAATGTTAAGAAGTACTTTAAACCCGTTGAATGTACGGAAGTTATCAAAAATTGATATGTACAGTTGTATGACATAACCTCAAATTTCGGGGTACAAGCACATTTTTGTAAATGTGAAATTATTCACTTGCGGGTGGACGTGTGCGGAATACCGTAAACTCACATTATCTTACCCCCGTTCTCAAACGTTAAAATGTATATTAAACGCGCTAAATATACGTAATAAGCAAAAACTGACATGTAATAAATTATGGCCTAACGTTAGTTTCCAGGACATAAAATTTTTCATAAATAATGTGAAATTATTCACTTGCGGGATTAACGTCTGCGGAATCGGGTTGACGTGTGTGGATACCGTAAACTCACATTCTCTTACCACGTCTCAAACGTTAAAATGTATATTAAACGCGCTGAATATACGTAAATAAGCAAAAACTGACATGTAATAATTATGGCCTAACGTTAGTTTCCAGGACATAAAAATTTTCACAAATAATGTAAATTATTCACTTGCGGGTTAACGTCTGCGGAATGCCTAAACTCGCACATTCCTTACCATGTTTTCCAATGTAAATAGTATATTAAACCCGTTGAATATACGTAAATAAGCAAATATGTACATTTTATAGCCCAACGGTAGCTTCCAGGACACAAACAAATATTTTTAAACAAGAATTTAATCATTTAACTAAACAACGCGTTTCTGGTATCATTTATTCTAAGTCTTTTCCAAGTAACTGCTAATCAATTTTGTGATGTATGGATAAATATACTGATAACCATTTATGATTTTGTTGAATGACATTTAGACTTCAGACATAGAAATTACGTTCCTCTTCTAATCCTTTTTCCAACGACATGCACTACATGATTTTGCTGTAACTTACGATAACACAGCTTGACGGTATTTTTAAATGTTTATGAGTTTATTAAACTCGTTAAGTTATTAGAAAGTAAGGAAATTGCCATTATTAGCCTATCGTTAGTTTCCAGGACATAAACAAATTTTCGTAAATAATGTAAAATTATACAGTTGCGAGTTATACTATTATATGTACCATTTATGGTCTAATGGTATGTACCATTTTATGGTCTAACATTATTTCCAGGACAATCTTTTGTACATATACATTTGAGTGTACATAATTCGTATATGTATACATTTTTTCCAAGACTGTCCTGGAAAATATCATTAGACATATTATGTTTCCAGGTCAGACCTGGAATCCACCAAATGTCTCGGAAAATGCCATTAGATAGTAGGAGATGTCCCGGTACCGACCATTTGACAATATATATATATATATATATATATATATATATATATATATATATATATATATACTCTGGTCACAGGCCTCGGTTGCACGCGGTGCTCTTAGCGCAGCGCACACGTACACGCACCGGCAGGAATTTTTGACTCGCGGTCGCTATGTAACATGTCAACACACGCATACGCACAAAGCGCGATCGTACGTGTGACTTGACGCACGGAGCTGAGCGAGCAGGGAGAGGAAAAGTAGTACACGGAACATATTCAGTACTTGATATATATATATATATATATATATATATATATATATATATATATATACACGAAAACTCTAATTTTGCGTCTTTAGCGCAAATCAGACGATTAGTATGCGTGTGTCTACACACGTATGTGCCGCGGGACACCGTTCCTGCCGGTGCGTGTACATACACGCCACGCATTTGTGTGCGGCACGGGAGCCACCGGTGTCATCTGTGCCACACCGACATACCGTGGCCGTCGACACATTGCATGTGTGCGATGTATCATGTATTCTCAATACATGTCTGAAATAGATCGATAATGTAGGAAACGGGATGTTAGAAATGTCGATATATATTATCGACATTTTTAGTTCCGCTTAGATGATGGCGCTATCCCGTCGGAGTTCGGCTTCCACTATAGGATCCCCTTAAAAGACGGTATAATGGAAGGTATCGTTTGAGTATTAACAGCTCGAGCAGTAGCTCCGAATATATTTTGTAATCCACTTAAAAGTTGGTTGGTTGTTTCCTTCAATATAGTTCTGTGACTGTCCAACATTTTATCCATCATTTCTTTTTCTGACTCAATTAATTTTGATACACATTCTTTTGTTTGTACCATAATACTTTCTTGGTTCTTCTCATAAGTTTCTTTCATCTTATCAGCATATTTCATTACTATATTTTCGTATGATCTACTTTTAGATTTTTGATTTTGCTTCCTCATAGAGGAAGCTTTGTTTTCGTGAATTTCGTATATGAACCTTTGATTGCGTATAAAGTTGGGTCTAATCAACCAAATTTAAATGATTTATATATGAAATAGGGGTAGAAGAAACCAACGAAGAGATTGGTTTTTGAGTTTTTTCCGCCAATATGTTCAGATTGTTGTAAAACGTCGAAATATCGCCTAAAATTGCATGTCCGTATGTATGTGTGTGTGTATGTGCAGATTTAATGTCTGTGGTTGCTCTAACTTCCGCAAATATTGAGATATCGGGCTGTTTTTTTTTTTAATCGATAGAGTATCATTCAAGGAAGGTTGGTATTGAATTTGGCGATGATCGGTGAAGGGGTTCTTTTTTTAAAAAATTTTTAATTTTTTTAGAAATGTCCGTGGTTGCTCTAACTTCCGCAAATATTGAGATATCGGGCTGTTTTTTTTTTAATCGATAGAGTATCATTCAAGGAAGGTTGGTATTGAATTTGGCGATGATCGGTAAAGGGGTTCTTTTTTAAAAAAATTTTGAATTTTTTAAGAAATGTCCGTGGTTGCTCTAACTTCCGCAAATATTGAGATATCGGGTTGTTTTTTTTTTTAATCGATAGAGTATCATTCAAGGAAGGTTGGTATTGAATTTGGCGATGATCGGTAAAGGGGTTCTTTTTTTAAAAAATTTGGAATTTTTTTAGAAATGTCCGTTGTTGCTCTAACTTCTGCAAATATTGAGATATCGGGCTTAATTTTTTTTTAATCGATAGAGTATCATTCAAGGAAGGTTGGTATTGAATTTGGCGATGATCGGTAAAGGGGTTCTTTTTTAAAAAAATTTTGAATTTTTTAAGAAATGTCCGTGGTTGCTCTAACTTCCGCAAATATTGAGATATCGGGTTGTTTTTTTTTTAATCGATAGAGTATCATTCAAGGAAGGTTGGTATTGAATTTGGCGATGATCGGTAAAGGGGTTCTTTTTTTAAAAAATTTGGAATTTTTTTAGAAATGTCCGTTGTTGCTCTAACTTCTGCAAATATTGAGATATCGGGTTTAATTTTTTTTTAATCGATAGAGTATCATTCAAGGAAGGTTGGTATTGAATTTGGCGATAATCGGTAAAGGGGTTATTTTAAAAAAAATTTTCAATTTTTTTAGAAATGACCGTGGTTGCTCTAACTTTCGCAAATATTGAGATATCGGATAATTAAAAAAAAACGCGTCAACAATAGTACCTCATGGGTGACGAGGAAATCTATTGTCGTGATTTTACAAACGTCGGTTAACTTTAAACCTTAGTTTACTCATTATTTGTCTTTTTCTAAGGGGGACAGTTAGACCATCTCAAGTCTTAATAATTGAGACTTCAAAAAATGATGTTTTAGGATAATAAAATTTTTTAAAAAAAGAACCCCTTCACCTATCATCGCCAAATTCAATACCAACCTTCCTTGAATGATACTCTATCGATTAAAAAAAAATTAAGCCCGATATCTCAATATTTGCAGAAGTTAGAGCAACAACGGACATTTCTAAAAAAATTCCAAATTTTTTAAAAAAAGAACCCCTTTACCGATCATCGCCAAATTCAATACCAACCTTCCTTGAATGATACTCTATCGATTAAAAAAAAAAACAACCCGATATCTCAATATTTGCGGAAGTTAGAGCAACCACGGACATTTCTTAAAAAATTCAAAATTTTTTTAAAAAAGAACCCCTTTACCGATCATCGCCAAATTCAATACCAACCTTCCTTGAATGATACTCTATCGATTAAAAAAAAAAAAAACAGCCCGATATCTCAATATTTGCGGAAGTTAGAGCAACCACGGACATTTATGTATAAAATAGAGATAGAAGAAACCAAAGAAAAGATTGTTTTTTGAGTTTTTAATATCAATATTGCTAATAAAAAACTCTTTTTTACTGCACAAAATTATGCGCAATTTTAAATTCAATCGATCAAAAATTCAGTCTATAAAAAAGACAACTTCATAAGTTGATAGTTTCACATACATACGTCATTTAGTGGTATACAGATCATTTGGTGGTATACAGATTATTCAATTTTTATTATATTTATACGAGAGGCGAAAAAAGATACGAAGAAATAGAAGATTATAAGAATTGTAAGTTAAAGTTATATATATATATATATATGTACATATTTAATGTTTAATTTTAATATAAATATAAATAAAATAAAATTGTTTAAAAATTGTAGTATTGGAAGACGATTGGAACGAAATTTTATTAGACGCTATATTAAATTATGAAAAGGAACAAGAAGAAAAACAGAAAGAAGAAGAAAATGTAGAACACGGCAAGAAAATAACTGCAGAAGAGGATTTGAAAAATATGCATGGAGAGAAAGATGAAGAACATGAAAAGGAAGATGATAATGAAGAAACTGAAGAAACTAAAAAGATTAAAAAAAGAAAAACCAAAAATTAAAATAATAAATGGAGTTATTTTTATATGTAATTTAAAATAAACATTTATTTTTATCCACGTTGCCTGTACTTTTTACTGCGTATTTGTGTATGTCAATAAGTGAATGAGCGAATGAGTGTGTGTGTGTGTGTATGTGTGGAGTGTGTGTGTGTGTGTGTAACTTATACTTTTTAAATAATAAATCCTCTTTATTTTTTTTATCGCTAAGTTCTATATTTTCATTTTCTTCCTTTAAAATATTTTGTAATACGTTCTGTTCTTTTTCAAAATTCAATGCTGCGTTTACTAAAATTTCATCTCATCCGAATTTTGACGTAGAACTACGTCTTTGTCGACAGTAAGGAGGGAGTATAAGGGGAGGTATTAGGGGGGGAGGGTATTGGGGGGTATAAGGGGGGTGTAGGGGGGGTATAAGGGGGGGTAAATCCAGGCACAGCCTGCAACGAATGCAACGAAAACATGTCACACTTTGAACGTTTATATCTTCGAAACTAATAATCGTAGAATAATGATCAACATCTCATTTTAAAGCTTAAGAAGTCCCATTTATGATAAAACTAGTCGGAACCTTCTACTTCTTACCTCTTCGATACAGTAGCGTTATAAAGTTTAGCTAAATTTCTTGTAGATGCAACGAAAACATGTCACACTTTGAACGTTTATATCTTCGAAACTAATAATTGTAGAATAATGATCAACATCTCATTTTAAAGCATAAGAAGTCCCAATTATGATAAAACTAGTCGGAACCTTCTACTTCTTACCTCTTCGATACAGTAGCGTTATAAAGTTTAGCTAAATTTCTTATAGATGCAACGAAAACATGTCACACTTTGAACGTTTAGATTTTCGAAACTAATAATCGTAGAGTAATAATTGACATCTCATTTTAAAGCTTAAGAAGTCCCATTTATGGCAAAACAAGTCGGAACCCTTTATTTCTTACCTCTTCGATATAGTAGCGTTAGAAAGTTTAGCTAAATTTCTTGTAGATGCAACGAAAAGAAACGGGCACAGTAACAACTGTGCCGCAAGCAACAACGTAGAACTACGTCAACTGTCACTATTTCATGTTGAAGTATTCAGCGAAGGAAAGTAGACGTAGGGCTACGTCAACTGTCTTTGGCTGAATAATAGTGACAGTTGACGTAGCCCTACGTCTACTTTCCTTCGCTGAATACTTCAACATGAAATAGTGACAGTTGACGTAGTTCTACGTTGTTGCTTGCGGCACAGTTGTTACTGTGCCCGTTTCTTTTTTTTTAAAGATTTAGCTTTGTTTTCTATAAAAAAAAAATAGAAAACGTTGCAAGAAAACGTTACAAAATCGTTGAAGGGGTAACCGATTTACTTTGGTGAGAATCGGGGAAGCGGTTAATTCTCTCTCTCTCTCTCTCTCTCTCTCTCTCTCTCTCTCTCTCTCTCTCTCTCTCTCTCTCTCTCTCTCTCTCTCTCTCCTCTCTCTCTCTCTCTCTCTCTCTCTCTCTCTCTCTCTCTCTCTCTCTCTAATAACGAGAAATAACGATAAAGAAAAGAAGAAAAAATTTTTCAGATTTTTTAAATTTTTATTTTAATTATAAATTTAAATGTATAATAACAGGGCCCGCTCTGAGTCCTCTCGCTCTCCAACCCCCTCTGGGTTCTCTCGTTCTCCAACCCCCTCTGCGTCCTCTGGCTCGACTTAAACCACCTCTGCGTCCTCTTCCTCTCCAAATTTCATCCCAATTTCCTCCTTGTCCTTCTCTTCCCCAAATTTCTGCCCAATCTGCCAAATCCCTTCCGCGTCCTCTTCCTCGTCCTCTTCCTCGTCCTATCCGTCCCCAAATTTCTCTATAAACTCTTCCTCTCGCTCCCCAACCACATCTGCGTACTCTTCTTCTCTCTTCCCAACCTCCTCTGCTTCCTAATATTGATAAGGTTAAGAAATGTTGATTTAGTATTTTATAAAATATTCACTTTTTTTTTAATAGAAAAAGAAACTCAAATAATTAAATGATCTTTTTAATTATTTAAGTTTTTTTATTATTTTGACTGTACGTTTATATATATATTTTACCGGAATCATCTGTATCTTTTTCCTTGTAGTTTTTCAATCTTTCTCGGTCCCTCTCTCTCCGTTTTCTTTCCAGAACTCTTCTCTCTCGATCTCTTCTCTCACGTTCTCTTTCTCGTTTTCTTTTTTCTCTTTCCTCTTCCGCCTCTATACTTCGTTCTCGATCTTCACTTTTCTCTTCCTCTTCCACACTTTCTCGCTCTCTCTCCCTCCGTTCTCTTTCACGATCTTTTTGTTTCCTTTTTCGTTCTCTTTCCCTTATTAATTGGACAAAACTGTGAAATATTAAGTTTTGCATATTGAAATATATTAACAAAAATTATTTGAAAATGAGAAAAATGTAAAATAAAAAATGAGCTTTCGAAAAAATCGAAAAAGTGTGCTCCTAATGTGAGATACCCTGGGAATTTGCTAATAAAGTGCAAAATACATCAATTAAATACATCAAAATACATTTCTTTAAAGTTTTGGAAAGACAAATGTAATGGAAAAGCATATTTGCAACAATTGTAATAGGCCAGTCAAATTAAACATTTGAGGTCGAAAGTGATGCGAACTTTTTTATTCCTTTTTAGGCGTGTTGGGGGTGTTTAGAAAAGCTTATTTCTGAGTTGTCGTGTTATTTGACCCAGAGCTTTTTGAGGGGGGGAGGGGAAACCAAAATTTTCGCGGTTTTTTGCATTTATCTCGTTTCGATTAATAGATAGCGCTTTTTCGCTCCTGAGAAAGTTGTAGGGCTTGAAAAAACGAAGAAAATGAGCGGTGACTCGTTCCGATTCGTCAAAAATTGAGCCCAGGGGAGCCTCCGGAAGTCGCGCGTGTCGAGCCGAGCGTTCGGAACTCGGCGCGTTTTTCGCTTCTGTCTCTCCAAACGCTCGGCTCGACACGCGCGACTTCCGGAGGCTCCCCTGGGCTCAATTTTTGACGAATCGAAACGAGTCACCGCTCATTTTTTTCGTTTTTTTAAGCCCTACAACTTTCTCAGGAGCGAAAAAGCGCTATCTATTAATTGAAACGAGATAAATGCAAAAAACCGCGAAAATTTTGGTTTCCCCTCCCCCCCTCAAAAAGCTCTGGGTCAAATAACACGACAACTTAGAAATAAGCTTTTCTAAACACCCCCAACACGCCTAAAAAGGAATAAAAAAGTTCGCATCACTTTCGAGCAAAAGCTTTTTTTTTGTCTAATTTGACTGGCCTATAAACCCAATATTGTACCTAATCTTTCCCCTTCACCCTTTCCTCTCAAATCAAGGTCAGCACAGTCTTATAAATTTGTATAAATCTTCAAATTAATATAGTTGTTGTGCCGTGCCTTGGGGATCAGGGTCGGCACTGAGTTCTTCTGGATCCGCCGGGAGGTTGAGACAATCAATTGACAGAGTCTTGTTGTAATAACGTTTAATAAAGTATAACTTGTCAGAATACAGATGTCTTCTTAACTATACTGCCCTGACTTGCGGGCGCTCAGTATATTAGTTACGTCGGTCGTGCGCGATTAGTCTTACGTTCCAGACTGCCCGCCGCTTCTCGGAAGGGCGGGCTTTTATCACTCGCGAATTTGCTTCCGCGCTGCTGACTTAGCTGTCAGCGCTTTTGCTTCCGGGTGAGTGACCGGGGTGCCACTTGCAACACCCGGGATGCCAGCTCGGGTGGGTTTGGCAATATTCGGAAGAAGCGCTGACAGCTAGGTGTCGAAATAATGACACGGCGACTTCCGCCTCACAACATCCCTCCCCCCTGGGGGAAAGAAAAACTGAGATTTCAAATTGAAGTTTTTCGCATTTATTCATCTTATGATGTATTGTCATTTTCTAAAATTTTGTGTTTCTATTGTTATTATCATTATTTTATGCTCTTCGTTGTGTGGGGAAGTCGCGTTGCTTGTTCTTGCTTGTTTTTCTTTTTGCTATCCAGATTATTGCGATCATGATCCCTGTTATAATTACTATTAGGGACAGAGATCCTACGGGGTACATTATGTATTTATTTGAAAAGAAGCTGGCCTGGTTGTCTTCCAATTCTTGACTTATCTCGTTTAGATTTAAGCTTAATTTTGTCAGTTCCCCGGGGTTTTTTATTACCGGTTCTAATTTTAATTCTGTTGCGAATTCGTTATTAATTTTGAAATCCTTCGTTATTTGTTTGTATGTTAAATTGAGTTGTGGTAAGTGCATTTGCACGTACTTCGTGTGTTCTCGTTTTTTCGTTCGTAGAGTCAGGTCTGTCGTGGTTACTTTGCAGTTATCAGTTAATTTAATCTTTCCCGTTCTGTTAATGTCGATTTTATGTTCTCCTAGATTGTTGCATTGGATGGTTATACTTTGTTTGTACGGTGTGGAAAACAACCATGCCTGTGGCTCCGCTAGGGTTATCCAGAGGGTTACGTTTGAGAGAACGTGACGACGCTCGCAATTGTCTTCTTGCGCTCTTATATACATCTGCACCTCGCAGGGCGCGTGCGGCGTTATGAAGTATACCGGGTGGTTCGTGTTGCATACGAACGTTGTGTCGACATGTTTACATTTATTCAGATCATTTTCTTTCAACGTTACATAATTTCTGTTTTCCTTATCAATAGCTAGTAGGTCGTACATAGTTTTCGGTATCACAAATATATTTTTACGGTCATGAACCGGCAGGGGGTTTATTCTTATAATTTCGTATTTTGGGTACGTGACAATGGGGAAGGTCAGGATTGTGTATACGTTGGGGTTGTCATAATAAGCATTTATTTCTATGAATTCCTGAATTCTGTTCCAATTTTCGATTTGTATTTTAAAAGGAAAATGGGCTCCTTGGGATAGGTGAGTCGTCGCTTCTCTCAATTCGGTTATAATGTTTTCGAGGGGTAGTAGTCGCACGAGCACTATTCCGCTCTTAGAGTACGTGAGATACGCTAAAACGTCTTCTACATCATTTGTTAATTTGTTGATTATCGCAGTTATCGCTAACAGGTGTTCGTCTATTTCCTCGCGATGCGCTAACTTCGCCACTCGTTCCTGTACTCGTTTTGTTACATTCGCTAGCAGATTTTCGTTTTTGTCGATAGCGTGTTCTAACGCTTCCATGTGTCCTATCGTTGCGTTTATAATTTTGATCTGACTTTCGCCGCGTGTCGCATGACCTTTTGTTGGTTTCGCATTAACTCTATCTGTTCCTGTATGTGCTTCGCGTCGTCGGCGTCCATCGTTCCAAATAACGTTTTACTTATTGTTCCTACTGCGTCTATTAGTCCGCGTCGGTTCGTCGGTACTCTGTAGATAGTTTGCAGTCGTATTATCAGTTGTGTCAGTTTCGTGTTGTCATCCTCGGTTATGCGGAGCATGTTATTACATATGTCTCGGTCGTTGTCCTTTACGTTATCGCATAAATTTTTAATCTGTCCGAGGTAATTTTGGAGCTGGCGGTGCCTTATTCCAAACGCCGCTACATCGATTCTGATGGCTAGTTTCCATGCATTTTCCTGTAGTTGCATAGTCCCGATTTTTTCGAAATAAATTCCTGGCTCGTCGCTGAATGATGTCACCTCGTACGGCGGCACCGGTTCGGGTGACATTTCTCTTGCCAGGTGTAACATGATGATTGGTATCCTGTAATAGGAATGCTGTCTTTGACCTTGTTTTATTTTTATTACATTTTTCGCTGATTACGGCTGTTGGTTTTCTATATAATTTAGCGCGTTGCTTTAGTCTGAGACTGTCTCTTTGTCGTGTCTCGTCTTGTGATTTTTTGTTTTAATTATGACTCCTCTCGAACGATTTGTACCCGTTAGGGGTGTCGTGACCCCAGAGGAACTCCGGGCTGTTGATGAGGGGGAGGGGACCACCCCTCCTGTGCTTGTAGTGCCCGACTTGTCTGAGGCTTGGAGCCTTGTTCACAATCCCTTCCTTCATCGTGTTGGTTTTCGGGAGTTTTTGTCGTATGAACCCGATCGAGTACCCGATCAAATGACGTTGTTCTTGCTGCTCGTCGAGTTGCGCATGTATTTTTTGACCGGTCAGATGCGTGGTGCTCCCCGGCGGAATTAAGGTAAGTTTTCTTATCATATTATTTTCGTATGAAATGTGTGTTTTGCTGACTATGTTCGTTAGTCTCGGGTTGCTCTCTTTCTTCTTCTTTTTTTTTTTTTTTTTTTCTTTTGCGCGATCTCGCGTCAGTTGCTTGCTAGCTTTGGCCAAGTGATTTTGTTTTTCTTCGTGGCTTATTTCTTATTTTAATTGATTATGCGGTGCTTCCGTTGTGCTCAACATTTCGCGCCGTCGATGTGCGACGCTTGTCACCGTGTGTATTGGGTGGATCTTGCGCCGGCTGCTGTAATAGCGGAACGCGAGTCGACCCAATCTCCTCCCCCCCCGTACGCGGAGGTGGCCCGTCCTGACCCCATGGTGCCTATCTTTCCGTTGCGAGTGACGTTGCACACCGCAACAGGGCGAAGGGACGTGGTCCTGATTCGTCCTCGTCGGGAGTAGTCTTCCAGTAAGTCGTCATTATGTTTGTTATCTCTTGCTTATTTCTACTACTTATTTTTAATGTTCTGTATCGCGTGGGCTTTACTCCTCGATAAATGCTTTTAACCTGTTTGCATGCACGCGTATCGTCGTGCGCTTTATTTTGATTGTAAAATTCACCTCGCTGTGCTTTTCTATGATCACATATGGCCCTATCCATTGTGATTCTAGCTTTTTCGATCTTCCGCGTCGTACAGTTTCGTCGTATAGCAATACCTTGTCTCCTACCTTAAATGTTTCTTCATTGCATTTTTTATCAAATTGTTGTTTTGCTTTTTCTTTTTTTTCTCTGGTATGCTCTCTCGCGACTTGATTCGTGGCGCGGATTCGCTCTCGTAGTTCTTTCGCGTAGTCTTCGTACGCATACGTTAATTTCGGGGGCCTCGTTAGGGCTGTCGGTAGGTTCGCTCGGTGCCCGTAGACGAGTTCGAACGGTGTCAGTCCTGTCGTCGTATGAGGCGTCGTATTGTAAGTAAACATTGCGTAAGGGATCCACTCATCCCAGTCGGTCTGGTCCTCATTTATGTAATGCCTCAAATATTCGGCTAGAGTGCGATGCGATCTTTCCAGCGCTCCGTTACTCTCTGGATGGTATGCTGTTGTCTGTATTTTTTCGATTTTCAGCAACTTGCACATGTTCTTGAATATCTCACTCGTAAAGTTTGTACCTTGGTCCGTGAGAATTTTCTCCGGAATTCCGTGTTCTAATACTATTTTCGTTACGAAAGTTTTTGCCACTGTATTCGCCTCCTGATTTTCTACCGGTACTGCCTTGCTAAATTTCGTAAGATTATCTTGAAACGTGAGGAGATATTTATTTCCATTATTCGTAACCGTTAACGGGCCTACAATATCGAGCGCGCATTTCTCGAATGGTCGCTCGGGCGTGTCTGTAATGATCAATGGCATTCTCGTTTTTCTGCTTAATTTATTTCTTTGGCAATATTCGCATTTGCTTATATAGTCTTCTACATCCGCCGTAATTCCGCGCCAGTCGTGCTGTAATCGGATACGGTTTAATGTTCGCGTGACTCCCTGGTGCCCCCCCCGTAGGTGAGTCATGATACTCGTACAGCAGTTGCCGTTTTTCTTCCTCCGAGTATTTTCTCGGGATTTCGTCGTCCTGTTGCGTTACATTTACCGCTGATGCCTCTGCTATCGGATTTCGGCTTAGTGCATCGGCATTTACGTTGTTTTTTCCCGCTTTATGCACAATCTCATAATCGTATTCCTCCAGTTTAAGTCTCCATCTTATTAGTCTGGAGCCGGGGTCGTTTACGTTGAATAACCAGATCAATGGCTTGTGATCGGTTATGATTTTGAATCTAACGCCATATAAATAGGGACGGAAATGCTTCACCGCCCACACGATGGCTAATAACTCCTTTTCTGTGGTGTTATAATTTTGCTCAGCCTTGCATAATACTCGACTGGCGTATGCGATCGGTCGGTCTTGGCCTACTGTCCCTTGTGAGAGCACGGCTCCGATGGCGTAATCTGACGCGTCGGTAGTCACTAAGAACTCTTTACTGAAGTCCGGGTAATTCAACACCGGTGCTGTCGTTAATTTCTCTTTCAATATATCGAACGCGTTCTGCTGTTCGATCGTCCAGTTAAACTTTTCTCCTTTCTTCGTGAGCTTTGTTAATGGCTTGGCTATTTTTGAAAAGTTTTCAATAAATTTCCTGTAGTATCCGGCTAGCCCGATGAAAGATTGTATATCTTTCACTTTTCTTGGCGTTGGAAATTCTTTTACCGCCTGTAGTTTGGACGGGTCAGGTGATATTCCCCCTTCGGAAATCACGTGGCCCAAATAGACGACTTCTTTTCGTAGAAATGCGCATTTGTTTGGCTGTAGCTTTAGGTTAAATTTTCGCAGTCTTTCTAATACCGCGATTAATCGGTTAAGATGCTCTCTTAGCGATGCTCCGTAGATCACGATGTCGTCGATATATGCGAAGCATTTCAAACCTAACAGGCCGGCTAGTACTGCGTACATCAGCCGTTGAAATGCTGCTGGCGCGTTTTTCAGTCCGAACGGCATTCGATTGAATTCGAAATGTCCGTCCGGAGTGGAGAATGCCGTTTTGCATTTATGGCCCTCTTGCATCGGGATTTGATGGTATCCCGATGCTAGATCTAACACCGTGAAATATTTCGCGTTTCCTAGTTGGTCGAGTATGTCGGTAATCTGCGGCATGGGGAAAGACTCTCCCATGGTTAGGTCGTTCATTTTCCGGAAGTCAATCACGACTCGGAATCTTATTATGCCAGACGCGTCCGGTTTCTTGGCGACAACTATTATCGGCGCGTTCCACTGGCTTGTGCTAGGGCGGATTATTCCGTCGTCTAGCATTTTTCGTATCTGCTTTCTCACTTCGGCTTTATGTTTCTCTGGTAGCCGATATGGTTTCACGTTTACCGGCGCGCTATCGGGTCGCGTATTTACCTCATGTTCAATGGCTGTGGTTGTGCTCAGTTTATCTCCATCTAGATAAAATACATCGCAGTATTCATCGCAGATTTTCTCTACTTCTTTTCGCTCTTCGGCGTTTAGATGCTCGGTTTGTATTTGCTCGCGCAGTTTCTTTTGTCGCTCTGTGACAGTCTGTTCTTCATTCGCTTGTAACGTGAGTATGCTTGCGGTGTCGTCCGCCGGCAGGTCTTCTAACGTTACGTGTGGAGTGAGGATCTCCACTGGTTTGTCCGTCACGTTCAGTATGCTGACCGGACAAGTAAATTCGATTGGCTTTACAAGGCAATGCCCGATAAAGATTCCCGCGGCAGGTTCGCCGCTTTTCACTATGCCTACTCGGTTATGATTTGTCACGGCTTCTACAATGGTCTCACTGCGGGGAGGTAGTGTTACCTTTCGGTACGGCCGAAGTTTGAAGATGGCTTTTCCTATTCTCAGTTGCTTTGATGTATTAGAAATATCAGCTCTATGTTTCGTTAGGAAATCGTTTCCCAATATTCCTTCGTATTCGATGGGAAACTCGTCCTTTACTACGTACATTGTGTGGCGTATTTTCCTTTTCCCGAGATCTATTGTCGCTTTTATTTTTCCTAGCGTGTGTATCTGGTGTCCCGTTACGCCGATTAGTGCTAGTTTTTCCTCTCGCACCATTGTTTCCCCTTTTAGGTTGCCGACCTTGATTAAGGTTAGGGTTGCTCCGGAATCTAATAAGAGATTCAGTTCTCCTCTTTCCGCCTCCTGTACAGGCAGTGTTATAATGTCCAGCGGGCCCGGCTTGTGCTTCTCCGTTATCTGGGACACCCGATATGTCTCAGCGGCGCGTGCCTTATTTTTTCTCGGCTTCTCCTCCTCTTCGCTACTACTGCTGGAGGATGCGTCCTCGCTAGATGTGTTCGATTTGGTCCTTCTTACTGTGCTTACGGGTGCTTTCTTAGCAGTTTCCGGCCTTGATCGGCGCGGTCGCTCAGGCTTTGGTCGCCCGTTTAACGACCAGCACTCGTCTCTCTGGTGCCCTGCTTTCTTACAATAGGTGCACTCGATTGTGTTTATGCCACCGGGCTTGTCCGCTCTCGGCAGCGAGAATTTACTTGCCTGCCGGCTTGTACGGCAATCTCGCCCGTAATGGCCGGTCTTGCCACATTTGTGGCATTGCACGGTCGCGTTTCCCGCATTTCGCGCGTTTCCCCCGTTAAATTTATTCCTGTTCGCCGCTTGCCCGTTCCGCGGGGAGGGGCCTCTAACTTTTTCTTCGGCGCTGGCACCGGTTATTGCCTCTTGTAGGCTTTGATATCGTTGTGCTCGGACCAGCATTTTAATATCATCATGCAGCCCGATCTGGAAGTTATGCAACGCTTGCATTTTTATACTTTCCAGTATCGCCTTTTGCTGCTCTTGCGAGTGTCCTTGACCTTCTTCCATGGCCTCGTACAGTTCTCTCGCGAGTTTCTCGACTCGACGCCCGAATTCCTGCGCTTGCTCTCCCGGTTCCTGTTTCAGGGAGTTGAATTCCAGCTGCAGGTGGGTCATACCGCGCTTTCCTAGATATTCTGTTTCGAGCTCTCGTTTCAGTTGTTCGAAATCGCGAATATCGCGCGTGTCGAAGTCGGTCATGGCCTTGCCTTTAAATTTCGTGCAGAGTATTGCCTCTAGGAGCATGGTTTCGTCCGCGGGCTGTATGTTTTTCATTGCGTAATTACTCGCGCTGATAAATTCGCGGACGCGCTCTCTCGATTCTCCGTTTAGCTCGGGAATCATGTTTCGGGCCTCTTTCAGGCTGAGGAACCCGATATTGTGCCCTGGCTGGTTACGGACGTCGCTATTCGTCCGCCCGTACGTCACGTCTAGTGGCCCCTGGCTGCGTACGCGGCGCCCTACTTCGGCGGGGCGATCATAAGTACCGGATTCTATCCGACTCATTCGGCCCTGTAATTCGCGGATCGCGCGGAGCATCTCGACGGAGCGGTCGAATTCTGCAGTCTCCGCGCGGTCCATGCGCGCCTGCATGTCGCGCATTAGGTTTATGACATCGTTGAGCACGGCGTCTCGGGCGTCTGAGCCCGCTTGTGCCGGCTCGGGGGTTCGGCGTTGGCCCGTTTCGTGCGGGTGCTGGGCTTCCTGTCCCAGCCGATTTATCTCCTCGCTTATCTGAGCGGGCGTCATATCCACGCGCGGGGAAATGCCCGTTGCAGCTCGTTGCTGGCTCATTTTATTTGCTCGCGGTGTATGGTCTTCTTCCACGGGGTCGAATATGTCGCTATCGTACGACGTTAGGGAGAAATCTCCTCTCCCTTCGTTCTCGCCTTGAGAATCGGCCAAGGTGTCTGATCGTGCGTCGCCGTCGGTCGGGGGCAGTTGGCGTGCGTCACGGTCGTGGTTTTCGCGTGTATTCTCGTCGCCGCTGTCGTTATCTAGGCTAGTTCGCGGAGTGCAAAGACTCGCGTCCAAAAATGCGAATTCGCGCTCTAACACGACGTTCGGATGTAGGTCGAGCACTGGCGTATTGTCGTCAGCTGATTGCGCGTCTAAGTTCCTGCGTACGCTATTTAACGCGTTGCGGTCCGTGTGTCGTGTGGCCCGGCGGGGGCTCTGACGGCTGTGTTCAATTGCTTGCTGCGCGCGCTCGCTAAGCACAAATGACGCGTTGCTGACAGGGGTTTGTCGGGACTGGTCGTCCGTCATTTATCGTTCTAACATAGGTTACTCCTGAAATCGCGAAGGCTTTTTCGGCGCTTCCGTTCGGGACTCGCGTTCGCGATTGAGACGCTCGTAATTTACAGTTTGGTTCGCGGCGCGTGCCGTAATCGGCTTACAAAGAGAGTCGGACTTACAGTGCCGTCGCGTAGCGCATGGTGTCTGCTTTCTGCAACGTCGATGTCCGGCAGGGCCGCCTCGCTGCTTCGGGTCGCCTCTGCTTTGCTGCGTCTCTGCTGCGCTGTTTCGCCGGCTTGGTGCGTCCCTGAGTCGCTGCTTCGCTGCCTCGGCTGGCGAGTCGGTGCGGTAGGTCGGGGCCTCTCCGGTGTCGTTGATAACACGCGGGGCTGCTACCGTTGTTTCACTCACTCGGGATCTGGCTGGCTTTTCCTCTCCGGGATATTTACCGCCGTCTAATGATCCGTTCCCGTATTGCAGGCGTGATCTGACAGGATGTCCTCTCTTCCGGTTGGCGGATCCCACCGCTGCCACCAATTGTTGTGCCGTGCCTTGGGGATCAGGGTCGGCACTGAGTTCTTCTGGATCCGCCGGGAGGTTGAGAGAATCAATTGACAGAGTCTTGTTGTAATAACGTTTAATAAAGTATAACTTGTCAGAATACAGATGTCTTCTTAACTATACTGCCCTGACTTGCGGGCGCTCAGTATATTAGTTACGTCGGTCGTGCGCGATTAGTCTTACGTTCCAGACTGCCCGCCGCTTCTCGGAAGGGCGGGCTTTTATCACTCGCGTATTTGCTTCCGCGCTGCTGACTTAGCTGTCAGCGCTTTTGCTTCCGGGTGAGTGACCGGAGTGCCACTTGCAACACCCGGGATGCCAGCTCGGGTGGGTTTGGCAATATTCGGAAGAAGCGCTGACAGCTAGGTGTCGAAATAATGACACGGCGACTTCCGCCTCACAACAATAGTATTGCAATATACAATAAGTTTCATACTCTAGCAACCCAGGAGTACCCTGAGTATCTCATGATACGAGCACCACGATTGAATAAATATCCTAATATTACCGATCATCGTCAAATTCAATACAATCCTCCTTGAATGATATTCTATTGATTAAATAACTAACCTTTCCTTTCTCCTTTTTTCCTTTTCAACCTCCCTACTTCGTCGTTCTATACTTTCCTCTTCCTCTACCACACTTTCTTGGTTTCTTTCTCTTCGTACCCTTTCGCGAACTCCTTTCTCCAAATCTCTTCTCGCCCGTTTTATATTCTCACGTTCTTTTTCCATAATTTTTTTAATTGTTTCGATGGCTGTGATTGACACAATATTCGAGTAATATCGATAGATTGTTTTGTTTATACTCGCTCGGTCTGATGTTCGCGGGATACACCAATATTGCTATCGGTGATTGCAATCGGTGATTGTAATGTTTAATAAATTTTTCCAACTGTTTTTTTACAACTAACTCTAATACTTTTTTATATATCGGTAACATATTAATCGGTCTATACTCGTTCGCTTTTTTTGGTTTGTTTACCTTTGGTGACGGTATCATCGTGGATGTTTTCCATCCTTCTGGAAATTTACCTGTCCCAAGCGAATCATTTATTACCCCTACAACTCATCTTTTATCACAGGTAGCACTATTTTCAGTATATTACTATTTATCCCTTCCTCTGTTCCGTTCTTTCGTGGTAGTTCCCTAACAATTTGTTCCAGACCTCTTGCACTAATTGGCTCAAAATTTTCCATGATTCCCTTATTCTCAATTACATAAATAGATCTCCTATCTGTGCATTTTATCCCCTTATTACTAATAGATTGCACAATGTTACTAATACTTTTTACATAGTAGTAGAGATGTGGGTGGTTCCACTGGGGCCCCCGACCTAGATCTTACTGATCCTTTGTGTCTCCCCACTCTTTTATTTGCTAAGTCTCTAGGGCCAGCCCTGAACCTTGTACCAGGCTTATTAGGTCTATAACCCTAGCACCTGCCAGATTCTGAGGACTTAGGTACGTTTGTCCCCAAGTTTTATTCCTTTTGCATATAAGTGCCAGACAGTGGCACAGTATATGCACGTTATCTTCTTTCTCGTTCCCACATAGGCGGCACTCTTTTTTTTCCGCGAGTCCGAGGTTGAATATATGGGCTCTGAGTAAGGCGGAGTGGCCAGTGAACAGCCCCACCGCCATTCTCAGTTTTTGGTTATTCAGCTCCAGAAGTTCTTTAGCTCTTCCTGGTCTGCTGTTTTCCATCAAAGTCTTGGCCTGGCGGCAGGTTTTTGATTTCTTCCACCTGGTCAAGTGCTCCCTTTTCAGGCAGCTTTTGATGATTTCCTTTCCTACTGCGAAGGGTATTCCCGCTACCTGGTCAGATGGTGCTTCATTTGCTCCCTTCTTAGCCAGTAAGTCTGCGGTTTCGTTTCCGGGTACTCCTTGACGCCCAGGTACCCACCAAGGTGACTTTATTTAGTCCACTTAGTCTCTCTAGCGCCAGCATGCAATCCCAAACCAATGTTGATTCGGTGGTTGTTTTTGCTAGCGCTGGTATAGCTGCTCTGCTGTCTGAGCAGATATTTATCCTTCACCTTGTGTTGTTACTTAGAAGGTGTTTCGTGCACTTCAGTATAGCCAGTATCTCAGCTGTAAAAACTGTTGAGTGGCTTCCCAAAGTTCCCACAGGAATACTCTCCCTGTGGTCATCCTTCGGCCCATAAAATACCGCTCCAAAGCGGTTGTTGATGCCTGACCCGTCAGTTAACCATAGATCCACATTGGGATCCCTGACTACCTTCGGGTCCGTCCATTCTTTTCTTGTTGGTATTCGTATCGTGAAATGTTTTACCAACTGGTATTTTTTAAGAGTTCTATCCTGTTTTAAAGTGAAAGGATTTTTCTGGAGTAGGCCGAGCCTTGTGTGTCCCAGACCTGTGTTCCTCCATTCTCCCTGACACTTTAGTCTGTATGCTGTGTTCCTGGCTGCATGTTCCACGGCAAGGTCCAGTGGAGGTATACAGAGTGCAATTTCTAGCGCCTCCGTGGGTGTGGTCTTCATAGCCCCTACTGCAGCCCTTAGGTAACTTGTAGCCTTTTCAGAAGGTTCTTTGCCTCCACTTTCCTCGTCCTGGGCCACCAGATCACAGACACATAGAGCATCCTTGGCAACAGCACAGCCTTGTATAGCCATAATGCTATACTAGCTCTGATGCCCCAAGACTTGCTCATGGCTCTTCTACACATCCACATGCACGAGTAGAATTTCTTCCTGCTTTCTGCAAGGTGTACTTTCCAGCTGAGTTTGGTGTCTATAAACCAGGGTTGGCAAAAAACATGTTTTTTTTTATTTTAAACAAAAAACATTGTTTTTTTGTTTAAAACAATGTTTTATGTTTTATTTGTGTTTTAAACTAAGGTATAAAAAAACATGTTTTAAACAAAAAAAAACATGTTTTAAACAAGCAAAAAAACACTTGATAGCTTTGATTTATGCAAGAAGATTTAAAATAAAATATGTGCGGAGCATCCATAAGTAATAATGTCAGGCATTTAAATTTTTCGCTAGCGTAGCATTAAACTGTAAATATATAAATAACGTTGCTAAAATTTAAAAAATTAAAAACGCTAACGGCGACGGCTGTGAGAAATAAGGCGCGCCGTTAAGCCCGGTCTACATAGGCCACAGTTCGCAAAACGCAAGGTCTACATGTCAATCTAACCTCTCTGTGTATAGAAGGATTAGGAATAATGAACGGAACAAAGGGAGACAAAGACGGAGAGTTCACTTTTATAGGAGGGAGAGGTGAATCGGTAATAGATTATATAATTGGAAACTAGGAAATTTGGGAGAAAACTGAGGAAATAAGGATTGGAGATGCTATTGATTCTGATCACCAGCCCGTAATATTGAAGGTAAAAGGAACTGGTGAGAGAAGAGAAGGGGAGAAAAGAGTAAAGAGAATAATGAATTGGTCAAAAGAAGGAACGGAAAATTACAAGGAGAGAATGAAAGAGGCAAGAATAGAGGGTGCGAACATAGAAGAAATATTGGAAGGAATAAAGAACGCAGTAAAACAGGCTGCTGTTTGGAAAGAAATAAGAGAAGACCAGAGATCAAAGAAAAAAAGCAAATGGTGGGATAGTGAATGTGTAAGACTAAGGAGAGAAGCACGAGAGAAACTAGTTAAATGGAGAAAGGGAGAAGTAGATAAAAAGAGGTACATTCTAAAGAAAAAAGAATATGAGGAGAAAATAAAAGAGAAGAAAGAGATAGAAAGGGAGAGAGTTATAAAAGAGGCGAGAGAAGCAACTAGCGAGAAGGAAGTATGGAGATTTATAAACAGAGAAAGGAAGGGTAGAAAGGATGTTTGCGAAGAAATAACGGAGGAGCAATGGAATAAACACTTCATGGAGCTATTGGAAGGAGTAACTGTGAAACCGCGTGAAAAAGACAGGAAGGGAGAGGAAAGAATGGGTAGCAAAGAGGAGCAGGAAGGAATAAGAAGAGAGGAAGTGGAAGAAGTAATTAAAGAAATGAAAGAAAAAAAAGCAGCAGGTACGGATGGATTGCTAAATGAGGTATGGATATATGGAGGAGAGAGATTGAAGGAAAAAATATGGGAGGTATGTGATACAGCGTGGAGGACAGGAGAAATAGCAGAAGACTGGAAAGAAGGTATAATAGTACCAATAGTAAAGAAAGGAGAAGGAAAAGAAGCACAAGATTACAGAGGGGTGACATTAATGAACACAAGCTACAAAATATACGCGGCAATTTTGGCGAAAAGATTGGAGAAGGAGGCGGAAGAAAGAAGAATATTACTAGAAACACAGGCAGGGTTCAGGAAAGGAAGGGGTACAATGGAGAATATATACGCACTGAATTATGTAATTGGAAGGGCTGTTAGCAAAAAAAGAGGGAAGCTAGTGGCAGCATTTATTGATCTGAAAGCAGCATTCAACTCCGTGAACAGAGAAAAAATTTGGGAGGTACTGAAAAGAGAAGGGATTAGTGAACAGCTGAGAACTAGGATAGAAGATCTGTACGAAGAGACAAGAAGCGTGGTAAGAGTGAAAGGAGAAAAGGGATCATGCTTCTGGACGGTCAAAGGAGTCAGACAGGGATGCCCGCTGAGCGCTATGCTCTTCATACTACTGCTGGCAGACTTAGAGGAAACAATGAGGAGGGGGCAAGATGGAAGCGTGGTAGTAGGGAGAATAAAATTTTGGACGTTAGCATACGCAAACGATATAGTAGCTATAGCAGAGGATGAAGAGGAGATGAAGAGGATGATGAAAAAACTGGAGAAATATTTCGACAGAAAAAAGCTGAGAGTGAATGTAGGGAAAACAAAGGTAATGAGATTCAGGAAGGGAGGAGGTAAAATGAAGAAAATGGAATGGAAATGGAAGGGAGAAGAAATAGAGGAGGTAAAGGAAGTCTGCTATCTAGGCTACACATTCCAAAAGAACGGAGGACAGGAGGCGCATATAAACGAAAGAGTAAGGAAAGCTACCATGGCAATGAAACAGGTTTGGGGAATAGGAAAAAGGTTATTTGGAGGAGACTGGATAAGAAGAATTAAGTTATACGAATTAAGTTATTCGCTGGTAGCAAGCATAGCTTTATATGGAGCAGAAGTGTGGGGATGGAAAGAGAGAGAAAATAGAAAGAATGCACGAAAGGTATATAAGGTGGACATTGGGCCTAGACTGGAGCACACCCGGATACATGATAAGGGAGGAAACCAAGAGGGACAGAATGAGAGTAAGTGCTGGTAAAAGGGCGATGAAATACGAGGAAAAACTGGAAAGGGGAGAGGGAAATGAGATTGCAAGAGAATGCTGGAAAGAAATAAAAGGGAATGTCAGTGTTCGTTTATCGGCTAAGGCCGGAAAGCCTTATCCTCCTTACACGATGCTAGTGGACTGTATTAAAAGTGATTTCACTTAATAACAACACGTTTATTATATTCACATACAAATTTCAATTGCGCAAAGCAAGCGCTATGCCCCTTCTCGCGTAACAAGCGTAAACGCCGAGCCAACGCGGTATAACAAGCTACGGATACGTTAGCGATCTGTTCGTTACACGCACGCATGACTCTCTTCCCGCAGCTCGCGCTTCGCTCCCTTTTCGCTCCTCTCCCCCCCGCGGCCTCTTCGGGGTTGAGCGGGGCGGAGAGGTAAACTCAGACGATCTTTCCGCGTGGTGTCGACACGAACATGCCGCCCGCCTCGTCCGAGCGACGAAACACAAAAAACGTCTCTAACCCTCTCGCCGTAGCAACACATGTGTATAAAGACCCCGTCTTAGCGGGAGGGACTAGCAAGTAATCTATTTGGGCAAATTAGACTAAAGTACACTTAACTAGCACAACTGGTCCAATGTTTGCTCAACGTTCGACTTTGTGTCTTCCTCAGGCAGTCCCTCGGGGGGGACTGGCAATAGGCACAATTTTGTGATTGGTCGGGTCAGCTCGGTGGTCGCCGTACGAACAGTGGCAACGCGAACATGCCCGTCGGGGCCTGGGTGCACGGCGGTTATCCTCCCCATTAACCACTTTGACGGCGGTGAGAGTTCGCTCTTGATGAGGACCAGATCTCCGACTCGATAGTTAGGCCTGGCATCCTTCCACCTTCCGGTCTGCTGCATCTGGTGCAGGTATTCTCCGGACCATCTGCGCCAGAAATGGTCTCGCATCGCCGAGATCAGTCGCCAGCGGGTCTTTGGATGCGTGATCGCATCGGGGCCCTCTTCCGGTTCCGGGAGGTTCGTGAGCGGTTCCCCCACCAGAAAGTGGCCCGGAGTCAAGGCCGTTGGGTCGGAGGGGTCCGAACTGGCCGGGCATAGCGGGCGTGAGTTGAGGCACCCTTCGACCTGGCACAAGAGTGTAGCGAGCTCCTCGTAGGTCAGAGCCTGGTCGCCCAAAACGCGGCGTAGGTGGTGTTTTGTGGACCTTACGCCCGCCTCCCAGAGCCCACCGAAGTGAGGTGCATGCGGAGGGATGAAGCGCCACGAAGTTCCCTCGTTTGCCAACAACTCTCCGGTCTCCTTGTAAAAGGTGGAGGCCGCCCTAAGCATAGCCCTGAGCTCGGCCTTGGCGCCGCGGAAGTTAGTGCCGTTGTCGCTCCATAGTTGCGTACAACGCCCTCGTCGTGCCACGAAGCAGCGGAAGGCGGCAAGAAAGGCGCCCGTTGAGAGGTCTGAGACCGCCTCTAAGTGGACAGCTTTGGTCACCAAGCATACAAAAAGACAAATATAACCCTTTAGGGCGGCCCGGCCACGACCTTTTGCTGCCCGCAACCGGATGGGTCCAGCGAAATCCACGCCGGACGATAGGAAAGCCCGGGCGGGTCGCAGTCTTTCCGGCGGGAGTCGGCCCATTTGTTGGCGGCCGAGTTCAGCCTTGTATCGTGCGCAGCGCACGCAGCCGTGTATCTCCTTCCGGATTAAAGTTCCCTCGCCCAGGATCCAATAGCGGCGTCGCAAGTAGCTCTGTACCAGACGCGGCCCCCCGTGCGTCGTCATTGCATGTGCGTACCGTACCAACAAGCACGAAAGGGTAGACGTTCCCGGAAGGACGAGGGGGTGCCGCCCGCAGTAGTCTAACGGAGCGGCATGCAGACGGCCACCCACCCGGAGGGTCCCTAGTTCGTCCAAGAACGGAAAGAGACCCCTTAACCTGGATCCTGACTTGAGTGGACGTCTCGCCTCGAGACTTCCGATATCCTCGACGAAAGCTCGCCGTTGCTCCAGAAGGACCCAGCGCAGGAGGCTGTCCGCCAACTCCGAGCTCGTCAGGAACTCTTTCCGCACAGGCTGCATTCTCCGCGCGTTATGGCAAAACCTGAAACATAGGGCGGTGACCCTGGTTAACCGGGAGAGGGTCGAGAATCTCTCCAGCAATTCCGCCGCCGGTGTTGCTTGTGCGCCGTGATGCAGCGTCCTCCTTATCTCTTCCTGAGTGGAGAAGTTGTCGTCGGGGGAAGTGGCCGGCCACTCGGCTCGTTCCTGCCGCAGCCAGGGCGGGCCGTGCCACCACAGCTCCGACTGTATCAGCTCCGCCGGCGGCACTCCACGAGTCGCTAGGTCCGCCGGGTTCGAGTCGGTCCTCACATGGGTCCATTGACTCGCCGGGAGGAGCTCCTGGATGGCGGCCACTCGGTTCGCCACAAAGGGAGGCCATCTCGAAGCGTGAGATCGCAGCCAGCTGAGCACCACCCGCGCATCGGTCCAAGCACAGATGGACAGAATGTTCCATCCGAGACCCCGCGCCACCCGGTCCAGCAAGCGGGCAAGCAGTAGGGCCGCGCAGAGTTCTAATCGCGGCACGCTCTGAGTACGGACCGGCGCGACCTTCGTGCGGGCCACCAGCAACGTCGAGTGGATCGCGCCGTCACCGTCCGTTAATCGCAGGTAGACTGCCGCTGCGTATGCTCTCTCGGAGGCGTCCGAGAAGCCGTGCAGCTCCAACTGCGTGCTTTCGGCGGTGAACCATACCCACCGGGGAATCCTCACTTCGGTTAGCCCTTGAATTGAGTCCACGAAGCCGGTCCAGGCCTGGGCGAGCTCCGAGGGGAGGGGCTCGTCCCATTCACAACCCGCCAGCCAGAGGTCTTGCAGGAATATTTTTGCGAAGACAAGCACCGGCGCAACCCAGCCCAGCGGGTCGAACAAGCGAGCCGCGACAGAGAGCACTGTCCTCTTAGAGAGAGCGGCTTGGGTCGGGAGCCATGGACAGGCTCAGAGAGAGGGTGTCGGACTTTGGATGCCACGACAACCCCAGAGCGCCGACCGAGTCACCCATAGGCAGCTGTCGCTCTTCTTGGCTTCCGGCGGGACACAAAGACGGGTCGTTGGCTGCCCACTTCGCCAGAGTGAATCCACCGGCCCGCAGTATCTCCACTAGCTGTCTCTGGGTCTCTCGTGCCAATTCTGCAGAATCCGCGCCAGCCGGGATGTCATCCACGTATCGGTTACGTATCAGGATCAAAGCGCCGAGCGGGTACTTGGACGCCTCATCAGCGGCAAGTTGATCCAGGGTTTCCAACGCTAGGAACGGCGCAGCGGTCGTCCCGTACGTAACTGTTAAGAGTCGCAAGTCCTTGACTTCCGCTGCTGGATCTGGTCGCCACACGATGCGCTGCCGGTCCGCGTCCTCCGGGTGAATACGGATCTGGCGGAACATCTTTACTATGTCCGTCGTAAATGCCACCCGGAAGAGCCTCCACCGGGTAATGATTAGCCATAGGTCCGGTTGCAGCCGTGGACCGGGCAGCAGGAGATCATTCAGCGAGAGACCTGTCGACGTACGGAAAGAGGCATTAAAAACGACTCTGATTTTCCCATTTGGGTCTCCCTTTTTGAAGACCGCATGATGTGGCATATAAAAGGAATCGTCGGGAGGGCGTTCCTCTGGCGGGACTGGCTCCATGTGCCCCAAGGCTAAGTAGTCGTCCATGAAGGCGATATACTTCCTCCTCAGTTCGGGTTGCTTAGCCAGCCGCCTTTCGGAAGAGAGTAGCATTTTGAGCGCAGCGGGCCTGGAGGCGCCCAGCGTGGCCCCGTCCGAGGCCGTCCGAGGTAGTCTGACCTATGTATCGGCCGGTATGGTCCCGCTGGTGAGTCTCCTTAAAATGTTTCTTCGCCTGCTCCTCTGCCGGGGTAAGGGGCTGGACCGTCGGAACCTCTTCTAACTCCCAAAAGCGTTGCAGAGCCTGGGCAACTTCGTCGCCGCCCTGGGCATGGAACACCTTGACGTGGTGTGAAGTCATCCCAGCACTCTCCCCGCCCAGAGTTCTGGTGAGCACCCAACCAAAGGCAGTTAACTGGGCGACCGGAGCACCCGGTTCGCCTCAGCAGATGGCCGGCTCCAGCACTTGCCCGTACACGTTCGCTCCCAGAATGGCATCAATCCTAGCTGGCACGTCGAACTCCGGATCAGCCAGGGTCAGGTCCCGCAGGTGAGGCCACATCTTTCGCGTGACTTGTCTGGAAGGCAATAAATTTGTAAGGGATTTGAGCACGAGTGCCTCGGTTTCGAGTCGCAGGGTGGGTGAGAATTCGGATCCGATGATCGCTTGAACGGACGAGGTGACCGCTCCGGTTTTCGCTCCTTGGAGGCCAGTCACCGTCACGTCCACCGGGTCCCGCCGAAGTCGCAGCGTCTGAGCCACCCACTCCGACACGAAAGTGGCCTCGGAACCCGAGTCCAACAAGGCACGAACTTTGACAACGTGCCCCTGAGCATTCCGCAAAAGCACCCGGGCCGTCGCCAGCAGCACCGCGCTGTCCGCGCTGGCAGAGTGGGCCCGGACGCTGGCGCTCATCGCCGTTGCGCCTTGAGGCTCCTTTGGGGGGGGGGGTCGGAGTAGTTCCACCCGCCTCGATTGAGCCCCCTGAGGATGGGCCGCCGCCGTGCAGCATCGTGTGGTGCCTGTCCGCGCACACCAGGCATCGTCCTTCGGTCGGGCAAGCGTTCGCCCGATGACCCGCCCGCATGCAGTTCAAGCACAGCCCGAACTCCTTCACCTTGTCACTTCTCTGCCCCACGTTCAGTCCCTTGAACTTCACACAGTAGGACAGCGAATGCGAACCGTCACAGAACGCGCACTTCTTATTCTTCGCTGGCTTACCCATCGTTGTCGCGTTCGACGACACGCGCGAAGATTTGCCCGGTTTTGACGGTACACTCGAAGCGGACAACGCCGCCTCAGGGTGGGCTGCGTCCAATGCGCGAATTCGATTTTCCAAATAGTCCTGGAGTTGTTTAAAGGTTGGGATGGCTTTCGAGTCCGCCAACGATGTCTCCCAGTTGAGGCGTGTAACCGGGTCCAGCTTGCTAACCAGTAGGTGGACGAACAAGTCGTCCCAATGGCTAACCGGTCGCTTGAGAGACGCGAACGCTCGAATTGAGGTAGTCACGACGCCCAGCATTCTCTTCAGCTCACCAGGTGAAGCTTTAGTAGTAGCTGGACATGCCAGCAGGTTCCTCAGATGCGCGAAAAACAACACCCGCGTATTGTCATATCGCGCGACCAAGTCGTCCCACGCCCCTTGATACGCGGCATCCGACAGTGGGACGTTGGCCACTAAGGCCTCCGCCTCCCCCGAGAGGCAGGTCTTGAGGTACTTTGAAGCTTTTGCACACCCGGTATGTCCGACGCGTCATGTACCAACGAGTGGAAAAGATCGCGGAACCCCTCCCAAGCGAGTTGATCTCCGGAGAATTTTGGCAGATTAATTTTCGGGAGCTGCAATTGCCTAACGGCCGGCGTCACCGACGGTCCTCGGTCTTCCTCGCGTTCTCGTCGCTCCGTCCCTGCCGCTCCCGCTCGCCGCTCGAGCTCCGACAACGTGTCCGCGA